>JANHGL010007737.1:23583-33819 GCA_024611195.1 Ceyx melanurus | reverse complement strand
GGACACTGCACTGCTGGGCCCTGCTCTGGGTGCCCCTGCTGGGGCAGGGGGGTGGCACCAGATCCCCAGAGCTCCCTTCCAACCCCCAGCAGCCTGGGATTCTATGGGAAGTCTCCCAGCTCTCTTCCCCCCCCACCCCTGAGCACATGGGCAGAACATGCCCAGGCATGCCTGGCATCACCTGAAGCACACACAGGGTAACTGGTGATAATTCCTGCTCTTCTAAAGGGCAGCTCATCCAAAAACATCCCGAGCTATTTGAGCTACCAGCCAGGAATGGGTGGCAAACCCCAATTCTGATAACTGTGAGGGGTTTGGAGAGATATTCCCCTTCCCCGTGTGGCATTAACCCAGCACCCAGGGTGAGGGGCACAGCAGAGCAGCCCTGATGGACACTTGATGCTCTCCATCCCTTCCAGCAGGGTTTTCACCAACACATGGCAAACACAAGAGGGATGGGGGCAAATCACACCTTCCTGAAGTGGTCACTGGGAGGGGAGTTGGATGAGCAGCCAGCACTGGTGACCTGACTGGGGTCACACACACAGGGCAAAAAAAAAAAACCCAGCTAAAACCACAGGATAATTTTATTAACCATATTTTGGCCAGCTCTAATTACACCAGAAACCAGCCTGATGCTCCATGGATTCCTGAGGTCTCTGCTTTCTCCCCACAAGCCACCTCACACTCTGCAAGGGGGTTTCTGGTTTGGGGGGGGGGGCTCCCAAACCCCAGGACCACTCAGAAAACCAAAAGCCTGCACTGAAACCATGAAGCTGCAGCAGCAGCTCCTGCACCAGGCAAGCTGGGGCCAGCCTTAAGCAGGGGGAAAGAAGATGGTTCAGGATTTTTCCAGCCCCTCCTGCGTGCCCAGAGCCAGGGCTACCTTGGCAGGACCTCACCTGGCAGGGGAGCAGCCAAGGTGTGATCATTTGGATGCTCCCTGGGGAGAGCACAACCCTTTGCTTTGAGCAGCCTGTGAAATGCTGTCTTTGTGCTGTTCTAAATCCACCCTGGAAACCCAAATCCAATCTGATCAGCCTTTCCATTCTAGTTTCTTCTTTTTTTATTTGCTTCTAAAAAGAAACCCAACAACTCTGTATAAACCAAACCCACTGAAGCTCATTTTCCCTCACCTGCCTGATTGTTTCTTCTCCCCCTGCCCCAATTGCTTGACTGTAGCCAAATGAAACCAACAGCATCTATTGATTCCACCTGTTCTCAGCAGATTTGTGGCACAAAATCTGATGTTAGCCAAGTTATTGCAGAGGGATAACTCTCTGCAAGAGTTATCCAATGCTTCCTTTGGAATAAAAGGAGGAGAGATTAAAAAAAAAGCAGCTATATCACAGCAAAGGACACGCTTTGCTTTCTCAGACTGGAAGGAGATGTGCAGTATGACTTGTTCAATAATTCATTTGGACAAATCTGCTTTGGTTTGGGTTTGTTTTTTTTTCCCTCCAGTATACACTGGCCAATTCAATACAGGAATAAAAGTTTGCTTTTATTTTGGCTTCCAGAAAACAGCAGAGCTCAGCCTCTCCATCTCCTTGCATCTCAACCATTTTCACCTGCAAAAATACATTTTATTTCTGTTGCACCTACACCAAATTACAACTTCATTCCCCCCCATGCCTTCTGCAACCCACATAACTTCCATTTAACCCCTTGCTTTCCAACACAGCAACAACACTAACAACCTGGCTCAACCCCAGTATACCAGAGAGCTGCCACCACCCAGTCTGGGATGCCCTTGCAGAAAAGCTGGAGGTACTGGAAGCAGAATTATAATCCCCTTAAAGAAGGCTCTTTAGCTCAGTAATTGCCTTCCATTGTAAAACCCTGCAGAAAGAAACTTGCTCTGCAGCTCATTTGATACATTCTGGTCCTTGGCCAAGCTCTTCACAAGTCCAACAGACCCTCTCTTAGTTTTATTCCCTCTTAAATTTTAATTCTTTTGCTTTTTAATACAGTTACCACAGCAGGATTTGGCCTGTCCCACCAACAGGGACCAAAAAGCACCAGTGAAACAAGAGACCACAACACAAAAGTCCTCTGGACTGAAAGCCACATGAAATCATCCAAAACAAAACTGGCTTATACTGACCACAGCAGTTTAAACTGAAGCTCCCTTCACTCTAAAACCAGAATCCAGCCCAAACCATTCTCAGTCCCAGCTTTCTGAGGCTTATTCAACACCACCCACCTCATCCCCACCACCCACCACTGATGGTCTTGCTCCAGAGGGTCACCACCCCTGTGTTCCACTGACAATTCAACTAAAATCTCCCACAAAACAATGAGGTTTTGTCCCAAACCTACCTTGAGCTGACCCCTGGCCTTCAAGAATGGAGCAGTTCTGCTGGTGGCCAGTCCAGGGAGGTAACTGGTTGTGCTAGACACAGGTAGGGACACCTCTCACCCACAGAGGTGTTTTCAAACCCACCCTGCCCATCAGCTGTAGCCAATGTCCTCCTCAGCCACTAAGCAACCCAGAGGAAAATCCTCAGGGAAGGCATTTGAGGCAGGTGCTAGAAATCAGGAGCTTCACCCATGCCCAACCAGGGTAGATACCACCACCAGCAACCCAAAACCAGCCTGCAGTTCCCTCATAAGGAAATTCTCTTTATTCCCAAAGCCCTCAAGTTCCAAACTGCTGCTCCAAAACCATTGGGAGTTGCCTGTTGGTGGGACATGACCACCCCAGGTCCAGGAGACCTGGGGCTGAAAACAAACTCCTGTCAGGCTGCTTGGGGTTTATTTTTCCTATGTTAAGACTCAGGATCACTGCTTGAAAGAGGGAATCACTCTGATGGATTGAGGACAGAACCTTGAGGTCCTACAGCCACACAAATAAGATCTCTCTGAGTAACCAAAAGGGCAGACAAGCTAATGTGGACATTAGGTGCTGATGAGATGGTCTAAATATCTTCCCTAAATCCCAAACCACCCTGCAGGGAAGGTATTGATCAGAGCACCTTCAGCACCAAGGATTCACTTTGCATTTCCACCAAGGAGATCTTTAAGAGGTCAAGCAATGGCCACTCACCTCCTGCTACTGCTGTCAGCAGGAGGATTGAGACCAGAAGCAACCTCAAAGCCTACAAAGGTTGGGGTTTTTTTTGTTTTGGAGGGTTGTTTTCTTGGTTTTTTTTCCTCCAGAAATGCAAAATTAGCACTGATGGCATTGCTGGGGTATCAGCTCACACTTGCTGCCAGCAGATTAGGCCAGTTGTGCATCTGCAGTCACTCATTTGGCCACTGACCTCCTGCAGCAATTACAGATAATTAAAACACTGCCCTGCACTCATTATGATTCAAATCATTCCCTGCAAGAGGAGCCTCCCATTTCTGGTCAGCCCATCTCCTGCTGCTCTGGACCACAGCTGGAAGATGAAGGAAAGGGGGGAAAAAACCTTCCATGGGTGGAGATCATCATGTCTCCATCCACCCTCTCCAAGGGGGACCAAGGCCAGGACCCTCTGCTCTGTCCTCTGCAGACCAGGTAACCCCAGTGGGATGTGAGGATGGATCCTAAGGAATAACTGAGGCTGTTGGGGAGCCATTAGATGGAGAAGAGCTTGGACCTTTGCTAGAGAGAGAGCCTTTCTGTGGCCAGATGCCTGGAGGGCTGTCTGAGCTTTGTCCCACTCACACAAATACACTCAGGGTGGCTCACTGACCTCTTCCAAATGGTGTTTTTTCCAGCCTTGGGATTTACAGGCTCCAAGTCTCTCTTGACCACACAGTGGTGGCCTCAGAAGGGCTGACTCAGACCACACTGCTTGTTTTATACTACATGGCCCCCCAGGGAGGGGAGCTGGTGGTGCTGAAGGACCTGAGTCTGCAGGGAGCATCTCCAGAGCAGATTCCAGAGCCTCCCAAGTCCTCTGCAAAGGAAAGGGCTCTGAGCACCCTGCTCTGCTTGCAATGTCCCTGCTCCCTGCAGGGGGGATGGACCAGATGAGCTTGAAATGTCCCTCCCAACCCAAGGTATGGATCTTGAATTACACAGGGGTTTTGCTGAGCCCCCCACCTGAGCTGGTGCCCCCAGAGATATGCAGGGGACACACACACACTTTCTGTCAAGTATCACTGAATAGCAGGGGGTGGTTTTTGTCCCCCAGCCCAAACTTGAGCTGAGGACACAGGAGCTGTGAGAAGTGACCTCAGTGCCAGGCAACTTTTTTGAGGTGGGAGAAAAGAATTGATTAAAAGCTGTCAAGCTTTTGCTCCTGGGTGCATTCTGGGGATGGGCCCTGGAGGTTTATCTGTGGATCTGCCCACACCCCCCCCAAAGCTCTTGTTCTCCTGGCTGAAGAGCAGAACAGAGGCAGAGCCACTGCAACCAGCCCATGGGCACCATTCTGCTGTTCCAGGGATAAAAGGGGGTGAATAACTTTGTGCTGATGTGGCTCAGGGGGAGCTTCCTGGGCAACAAGTTAAACCTGTAACCTGTGAGTGTTTGATAAGTGCCATGAATTAGAGTCCCGTGTACAATGCACAGGAAAAATATGGAGATTCTTGAGGCTTTCTCAGACACTTTAGTCACATTCCTCCCACTGACATCAATCGTATTCCCTGGATCACTTGGAAATGAGGATTTTTTTGCCTCCAAAGCTGTATCTTCTTCCCTGGTTAGAGCATCCCTTGAGTGACTATAGGAGTTGCAGTCCTGATGCCCCCACTGCAGCCTGCCTGTCCCCACCAGGCTGTTGTCACAGCACTACCCATGTGAGAAAGATTCATAGAATCATTATAGACTGGTTTGGATTGGGAGGGACCTTAAAACTCATCCAGTTCCAACCCCCCTGCCATGGCAGGGACACCTCCCACTGCCCAGGGTGCTCAGAGCCCCATCCAGCCTGGTCTGGAACACACCCAGTGCTGGAGCATCCCCAGTTGCCCTGGGCAACCTGTGCCAGGCTCTCCCCACCCTCAGGGTGAAGAGTTCAGGGTGCTGCTTTGCCACTAGGAAAAAAAAACTCCTGCAGGGTATTAACAGGAAAAATGCCATCAAATATTACACATGAGTGTGTCAGCAGAGGACCTTTGGGGATGGCTGTGTGCTGGCTCCATCCAGTGCATTACTGTCACCTTAATGTCCCTTGGAAATAAGTCCCTTTACACGCTCTGCTTCTGCAGGGAGAGCAGCTGTGCAGCCTTGCAGCTCACCATGGAAAAAATAAACCCCTCCATAATTAAATGCCTGTAATTAGTTAGTCCAAAGGAAGACTCTCACAATAAAAACAGGAGGGTGAATGTCCTCGAGATGCTAAAGGTTATCAAAATAGCAGGGGCTGGAGGAAGGGGGTTGTTGCAGCATTGCTCCCTAATAACAAACAGCAGAGCAATCCCTTCCAGGAGCAGGAGATAAAGAATTTCTTCCTCCACCAGCAAGAAATCAAAGGGCACCGTTCAGCTGATGGGAATTGATTGGGGTTTTTTTTCTCCCTTCCTTTGCACTTAGAACCAAGTGGGACCGTGGTGAGAGGCTCTGGCACCACCAGGGCTGAGTGGGTGGCAGGGAGGGGACACAATGGGGTTACCTGGCACTGGCACAGGGTGGCACCTGCCCTCCCACAGCATCACCCAGGGTGCTCCTCAACACAGGGAAGGTGGAGCTGGGAAGGAATGAATTGGATAAGAATCATAGAATGTCAGGGGTTTGAAGGGACCTAGAAAGATCATCTAGTCCAACCCCCCTGCCAGAGCAGGATCACCTAGACCAAGTCACCCAGGAACAGATCTCCACAGAAGGAGACTCCACAACCTCCCTGGGCAGCCTGTGCCAGGCTCTGCCACCCTCACTGTGAACAATTTTTTTCTCGTGTTTACCCCAAACATCTTAAGTAAATTCCCACTGGGATGAGTGGAGCAAATGCCATAAGGGATGAGTTTGGTGCTGGAGGATAAACCCCACTGCAGCCTCCTGCCCTCCCTACCAGTAAATCACAGCAAAACCAGGTGCAATCTTCTGCTGTCCATTACCACTGTTCATTAATTTTCACTACAGGCTCCAAACCTCTTCTGCTTTTCAGAAAGAATGAAAAGAAGAAACAAAACAAAAAAAAACCCCAACCACCAACCAAAACAAAGCCCTGTCTGCAACACAGATCATCTGAGATCGATCCCTCTCCCACTCACCAAACTCTTTAGTGAGACTCACTGAAATGCAATGATTTTTCCCTCCCCTTTTGTATCGAGCATCGTGCAGTGGTGGGAGGAGGGGACACCACAGATCAATTTGGCTTCACTCTAAACTCTGAGGACAGCCTATGGCAGCTGTACTTACAGGCACAAGCCTGATTTCCCAGCTTAGAAAGCTCCACTGGTTTCTCACTGGTGACTTTTACTGTGGTGCAGAGCATTTTAAAGGAGAAATAAATGGATGGCAGCTCAGCTCTGCTGTGTCAGCCACTCCTCCAGTTTGGTGGAGGTTTGAAGTTTGCACGACCCCAATTTCCTTGCTGGGAGTTCCAAGAAACACATGGAGCCCTTGACCTGAGGCACAGAGGTGCCTGGAAGATGCTTCCAACAGTTTTACTCCATCCTGCTGGATGCTAACACAGAGCAAAGCACTCGTGGGGCCATGGGAACACTTTCCATCACCATGTTTTCTCTTAGCTGATACCCAGGGTTGTTTTTTCCCCCCTCCAAGGGCTGTGAGGCAAGCTGGTATCTCAGGGAACAGAGCAAACCAGCTCCTCTTGTCTGCAAAAGGCATTGAATGTTCAGAAACTGGTGTTTTTACAGCTTTTAAAAACATTAACTCCTGAAAACAGCATCTTTTGAATGGAGAAGAACCATGAGAAATATCTTGCCCATGGCAGGCAGCAGAGCAAAAAAAAAACAACAAACCTAATCAAAACACAAAACCAAAGACCCAAAATCTCACCCTCCCTCCCCAAAGTACCTCAGTCTTTAATGACTCATTATGGTATTACAAAGCCAGGGCTCACAGGATTATGGTGTTTAGGAATATTATGATGGATGAGAGCCAGCCTCCCAGAGAGGCTTTTTGTATTCCTGCTTTCTACTGACCTGGCCTCAGCTCTGGGTTTTGCATCCCTGAGCTCTGGAAAACAAACCCATCAGTAAACACATCAGTAAATACCCAGCATGGCCTAAAGAGATGCTCAGTAAATTTTCTGTATTGAAATCTCTCTAATACAGGTAGGAAGAAAATTCAGCTTGTGATGTTCTCTGGCTCCTTCCATTCAGCCAAACAGAGAAAATCCTTCAGCAGCAAAATAAACAGAGCAAGCAAGCCCTGCCCTTGTCCTCAGCCCACAGACCTGCCCTGGGTTTAGCCTGGGTTGGATCACCCAGCACTGAGGGCAGATTCTGGTTTGATTTCTTTTCCTGCTCTGCCAGCTCCATGGGGTTGGGCAGTTTCTTCTCCAAAGCAGAAAGGGGAAAGCTCCACAGGAGTAACTAGTGGTGATCCCCAGGGGTCAGTTCTGGGTCCAGTCTTGTTCAACATCTTCATCAATGACCTGGGTGAAGGGACCCTCAGGTGATACTGAACTGGGAGGGGTGGTGACACAGCAGAGCTGAGCTGTCATCCAGAGACCTGGACAGGCTGGAGAGCTGGCAGAACCTCATGAGGTTCAGCAAGGATAAGTGTGGAGTCCTGTACCTGGTGAGGAACAACCCCATGTAGCAGCACAGGAGGCTAAGAGCAGCCTGACCCAGTTAGACATCATAGAATCAGAGAATATTTAGGGCTGGAAGGGACCTCCAAAGGTCATCTAGTCCAGCCCAGATGTCCCTGCTGAGTGCAGGGGGGGTTGGACTAGGTGCCCTTTGGAGCTCCCTTTCCACCCAATCCATTCTATGATTTCCTGGGACCATCATCACACAAGAGCCCCCTCCCCAGCTCCAGCCCACCCCTGGTACCTTGGCATTGCTGGGGGACACCCACAGCATTCCTGCCCTTCCCAAGGCTTTGGCAGCTTCTTGGGAGCAGCCAGATGAAGAACCATGCCCATCACCAGTACAGAAAGCACCAAAGCAAGTAATTCTGCATGAGAGAGGAGGGGTGTCACAGCACGAGTGAGAAGGGGTCACATTTTACTCTTTTTTTTCTCACCACCAGCCCTCTCCCAGCCATGGTACTGAACTGGAAACACCCAGCACTGTCAGGGTTTCCTTTAGCTGAACAGGACTGGGAGTCTCCAAGGGCTGCTGCAGAGCATCACGTTGAAAGAGAGATGTTAAAGACACCAGGACAATAAGAGCTGTGTTCATGCACTGAGAACCAAACTGCTTTGCTGCCACCCTCTTTCTTCTTTGGAGGCAAAATTTCACAGATGTAAAAAGCACATGAGAACTGGATTAGCCCACTCTCCTGCCAAGACAGCAAATTAACTTCCTACAACCCATCCCAAATTCTTACTTTTCACACTAGTGAACTCCTGCCAGCAAATACAGGAAACTATTTCCTAGCTGGGAATGAAACAATGTCCCTGAGGCCAAGGACTGAGCCCGTGGCCAATGCCAACACCTAACCCAGAGCACGGGATGGAGGAGGAGGAACCAACACCAGAAAATTCTCCATGCAGACAATTTAGAGGCTCTGGGTCTCCTGTTTTCCATGCAAATGATCCTTTTGCTGCAGCAGCTTTAGCTTCATCACAGATGAATTTTCCACCATAAAGGACTTAGAAGGAGGACTAAAAAACACAGCACTTGAGGCTCTGGAAAGAGAGATGTCAGGATGGAGGTTGGACTTGATGATCCTAGAGGTCCTTTCCAACCATCATGATTCTATGGGCTTTGGGGAGGACTGAAGAACAAAAGCAGGAAGGTTTGAGACATTTGCTTTGTAGAAACCCCCCGAGATGAAGCCCAGGGAGAGGGGCTCTGGCCTCTCTCTGCACCTCATCCCCCTCACCTTCCCTGGCCAGGAGCTGCACAGCCAAGGGGCCACGTTGCTGATTCCTGTGCCAGTCAGCAGCAAGAATATTTCAGGTTGAAAGGAGGTTGTGCACGGTGTTTAGACTCAGTAATGGTCCTCCCCTCTGCTTCAAGCCTCCTTATCCAGGAAAACCTCCAGTGAGAACAGTGGGAGTCTCTTAATTGCCTCTGCTCCAATCAATACAAACAGTGCTCAGTGATGCCAACTGCCACAGCAGACACTGACTCCCCAGCAGCAGCATTTCCCTGGTTTCTACCATTTCCACTGAAAAAAAGAAAGCAAGCTTAAAAGAAAGTGGGTTCTGTGTGGGTAGAGGCAGGAGGCACTGGAGTTAATGCTCCCAGGATGAGTCCAGCAAACCCAGGAGGTCTCTGCCAAGGACTTCACCCCAGCCCTGAGCAAAGTTTCACAGGGCATCAACCACCAGCAACTGCTCTTCTAAAGGCTGGAGAGAAATGACATTGATCTCTACACACCCAGCTGCCTTCAAACCAAGGAAGCCCCCTGAGCTCCACCACCAAGTGGGATGTGGAGGACACGAGACAACCCTGCCCTTAAATAAACCACTGCTGGGGACAAATGAAAGCAGACAGGAGTGACTGCAA
Organism: Ceyx melanurus; assembly: GCA_024611195.1. Lineage (NCBI taxonomy): Eukaryota > Metazoa > Chordata > Aves > Coraciiformes > Alcedinidae > Ceyx > Ceyx melanurus. Next base: position 24,291 of record JANHGL010007737.1, on the reverse strand, counting down.
GAACTGTGACTGAATTCCAACTGCAGGACATCTAAACTGGCCCTCAGTGGGAGGCAAAGCAGCTGGGACTGCTGGAGATGCTCCCAGATCTTCTGGGTTCTTGGGTTATTTCAGAGTTGACCTTAAGCCCGTTTAAGTCAAAGCACAAGAGGAGTAACAAGAACCTACTGTAGACCCCAAGAAAACAGCAATATCAGAAACATATCTAAGAAGGGCAGGGTTAACCAGTTCTTGAAGGAGTTACCACCTCTTTGTGTGAAAAGAGGATGGAATTGTCTTAAAAATCTGTTAATTAACAGGGTTCCATCCAGTTTATCAAACAGTCGTTCCAGTCTCTTTGGTAGACAAGTTCTAAAGCTCCATTCAGTAAATTACAGCCATCAGCTGCCCCATTATCCTCCTCTGACTCTCCTCTTCCAATTACTGAAGCCAATTTGCCAGGCAATTGGCATAACTGTCATCCCTTCTGAACTGAATCCACCTTCATTCACAAATGTGCTCCTCACCTCATCCCTGCAGCAACAAGAGGAGTTCCCTTCCAACTCCAATGGTTCTGTGAGTGACCACGGGTGGGATTTTCCACCAAAGCATCACAAGACCACGAGTAAAGCATCTTCAAAGCTGCTGAGGTGCTGGAGCATCTCTGTGCCAGGCCAGGCTGAGAGCCCTGGGGCTGTTCAGCTGGAGCAGAGCAGCCTGAGAGGGGAG
>JANHGL010007737.1:10094-22039 GCA_024611195.1 Ceyx melanurus | reverse complement strand
TCACAGAATGTTAGGGGTTGGAAGGGACCTAGAAGATCATCTAGTCCAACCCCCCTGCCAGAGCAGGGGCACCTAGAGAGGGGAGCTGAGGTCCAAGCAGAACGTGGGTTCTCCTGAAGGAGGGTGTCTTCCCAGACATCCACTGCTGGAGAGGTCCTGCCAGTTTTGGCAGCGTGGGAGCAGAAATCCCTCAGCCTTGCAGGGAAGCCAGAGAGCCCCAAGACAGCAAGTCAAGAAGTCTCTTTTTGGGGCAAGAAACTTGGTGACCACTCAAAACTCAACCCAACTGAGGGTGCTGCCAGAGCCACCCGCTTCAGTGCCAACCCCAGAGCAGCTCCAGGAACCAGCACATGCCTTCAGCACTGGCTTTTGCAAACCCCCATCACCCCATCCCAGGGATGGCCAGAAGGCACATCTGCAGGCTGGGGTGTGCTCCAGCCAAGGAGAGCAGAGGCTGAGGGGGACACAGCACCTTTGTGTGTGAGGAGAGAGGGCGAGTTCTCCTTTCAGGAGAGGACCCGAGAGCCATCTGTGGCCTCCCCTGACTCTAAATGCTTGTGAGAGGGCTGCCATATGGGTTCAGACTGATCACTTGTGTTTCCTAACTCACACATCTGTTTGCTGTAAGTAGCTGTCCAAGCCAATGCATCTTCCCCTTTCCCTCACCAGCCTCCCACGGAGCTTTCCAAGGACAAACTGCTCTCCGTGTTTATCTTCGTGGTCTCCCCTCTGGCACCCTAACAACCCCAAACCCCAGAGTGGGTGTTTTTAGGTGCAGTTTCCCTCTGTGTGCTGTTGGAGAACAGGGCTGAGGTGCCTCCAGGGTAACACGTTCAGATGTTGAATGAGAAGACAGCAGCCTGTTCCCATCAGCAAGCCAGGAAACTCCCAGTCAGCTCCTCTAATTCCATTCAAGTCACCAAAATGATCCCTGTGCCAAAACATCCTTTCCTCATCTGAGAGCTGAAGGCAGGAATCTGGAGAGAAAAAAAAAAAAAAAAGGAGGATCCCTCCAAGGACAGAAGTATTGGGAAAATGGCAAAAAGCCAGAGGGGTCATGAGGAAATGACAATGAAATGAAATGATAATGAGAATTCCCAGACCCCAGCTCATCCAGACACGAGGAATGCATGGCATGTGGAGGGCAAAAAGGGCCACCACAGCTCCAGGAGATGTCCTGTGGATGGCCACCAGAGCAATAAAACCTGAGTGCTTGGAAAATTTAATGAAGAATCAGTAATTTCTCCTTCTTCCTGGAAAAAAAAAAAGTGGCCTCAAGCATTCTTCTCCTAAAAATGTTGACTACATGATGTCTTCTTTCCTGGTGTTCATGAGAAACTTCTGAAGAACAGGGATAAATGGAATAAAGTAATAGAAAACCAAGAAAGGAAATGGGAAATATTTCCTAGGAAATTCCTGGTCTGAAAATTAAAGACACTGCTCCATGTCCAGCAGGGTGACAGCACTGTGGGGACAACCAGCATAAACCATCCATGCAACATGGTCCTGCTGGAGTCCCTGTGACTTGAACAGTGGCTGATCTCACCTCACTTTGGTAGCAACAAGGGACTTGGCAACTGTTAAAAGCAAGATGCTACATCAGTGGGAAGTGGCACAAGAAGAGGGCACAGGGTGGCATCTCTTCTCTTAGCTCTGCAAGGTGTTCCTGGACAGTCTTTTAAAGTAAAACTGCCTTAAAAGAAATTCAAATACTCACCTGGCTCCCAGTGCCCTTCAGCTGGAGGGTGCAGCACTGGGCACTGCCAGGCAACACAAACAGCCCCTCGAGGGTGAAAGAGCTGGGAGGCACCTGATGAAAGGTGTAGATGCAAACTGGGGAGATTAGAGGTGGGTGTGTAAAAAAGGGTAAGAGAATCAACAGCTCTGGAACAAAGATTGCAGGGGATAGTCAAGAAGAAATGTTCCATCCACAGAAGAAATAAAAGGTCATTGCACAAGTGCTTTCCTGACACCAATACTGACAGAAGAGGCAGATATGTACAATTAATTCTGCTCCCTGCCCCAGCAGCACAGAGACATAGATCATCCAAACAGGGGGAAGGGAGAAAGGAAAAACCTGCAGGAGATGTGAACAGGTAACCAGAGCGAAGGGTCATTTGGGGCAGAAGGGAGTTGGCAAAGCTGGACACGTCTCATCATTTTATATACACCCTAAAATCCTGCCTTCTGCTCCCCCCACTGAACAAACAACCCAGCAAGGAAAGGGGAAGAGCACCCAGACCTCCAATATGTCTCACAAAATGCTAACAGATTGAACCAGAACAGTGTCCAACCAGAACAGACTAAATAGTGAATCCAGCCTTAAAAGATGATTCCTTGGAGGAAAATAAACCCCAAACAGCCTGATCTCCTTCATCCTCATGTTTTACAGCAACTTTAAGGAGCCTCCTCTTCAGATGATGCTCCAGAGTGACTTTTACACCAGGCTTTTGGCAGCTCCCCCCCCTCTTCTCTAGTGTGTGTGATCTGAAGCACAGGAAGGACAAAGCCACTGCCAGAGTTTTCCTTCAGAACACTGCTGAAGTAGCAGAAATTAAACTCTGCCCCTGAAATCTAGATTTACAGGAAAAGCCATTTCTTTTCATTCCAGACTAATGAGCCTCTCTTCCCATCAATGTGTTTTTCCAGAGTTATTTCACAAGTCATCCTCCTACTTCTCACTTAATTATTACTGACATCCCCAAACTTGAAGCACTCCTCTCACTTCTGAGATGCTGGGGAAGATTTCCCACTGCTGCCCAGTGAACACAGAGATTTGAAGGCATCTAGACTCAGCTTTTCCCAGCTGGGCTGCACAAACAGGGCAAAACCTCAACTTTTTCACTGCAAAAGAGAGCAGAAAGAAATAAAGCAGCTTGTTTTCTCACGCTGGACCTCACACACCAAAGGAAAACAACCTCCCCACCTTCTGCTCTGTCTAGACATTCCTTTTTTTCCTATCACCCCAGCCCAACTCACCCATCAATAGTGTTTAAATATTGAGTAGGGCTCCTGCTGCTCATCTCAACCCATGCACTGCAGCCAGGGGTGGCCAAGGCCATCAGACAGAGGGGGTGGCATCTGCCACTATGGGCACAGTTGCTTAAGTGGGAAGCCTATCCGTGCCCAGCTTAAGCTCTTAATTATTAATATTATTCAGACAGCACCATCAGGGAGCAAAGAGCTTTGCAGCAGCTCCAGAGAAAGGCTTGGCCACATCCAGACTGGGGTTCCAGGGCACACAGAGTGGAAATCTGGGTCTGTGCCTCGTTGTTTTGCTTAGGACCAGGATAATCTTGGAGGAATTTAGCAATATTCCACTGAAATCACAGCCAAGCCTGGGTGAGGCTCTTCCTGGGTGTTAGATGCTGCAGGACATGGCCTGGTGCTGTTTGGAGCATCACCAGATGGGTCCAGTCATCACCTAAGGTTTTAATTACCACGCTGGGAGGTTACTCTGAAGACTTTCCAACCCCACCTGGATCTGTTCCTGTGTGACCTGGTCTAGGTGACCCTGCTCTGGCAGGGGGGTTGGATGAGATGATCTCCAGAGGTCCCTTCCAACCCTGAACATTCTGATTTTGTTATTCTTTACCCGAGTCCTGGCAGCTTGGCTGGTGGTTCTGGCCTTCAGCTGGGGGATGTGATCTCCATCCCACTGCTGTGCTCTTTCTCCCCCAGTCTCAGGCCAGTTATCTTCCCTTTGTTCATGGAGGAGCTTTGTTCTCTGCACAATAACAGGTGATTTAGCAGCTGTCATGTTTGGGGGCTGGAGGGTTTCAAGGCAACCTCTGTGGAATAAAATGTGCTCTTGGATCCGCTCTGGCTGCCACATCCACCAGAGCCAGAAGATGACAAAGGGAGGACAAAACTCACTCCAACAGCAGAAAAACTCCCCAGCCTGGGTTTGAACCATTGTGCTGCAGTCCTGAACTTGTGCTCTGCACTAAGAGGCACAGACCAAAAGATGCCTGAACCCCCCCAAGTGCACAGTGGGGACCAATAGAAGGGTCTCACCCAAAGCTACCCAGTGCTCACTACCAGCCCATTCTTTGGGCTGCTCTCATCTCAATTCCCTGCAGAAATGAGATGCCTCAGCCCATATTTCCCCCCAGGTCAGGATGGACACGCTGCCTGCAGCTCACTGATGCACTGCCAGCCTGACCAGCACCTGCCTCTGGACCAGAACCAGCCACGTTAGGCATCACTTGGAATATTGCAGGAGAAAGAAGTAACAGAAACAGCCCACAACTAAGTAATAAACCAGCAAATGAATCCACCAAGTAATCCCAGGCACCAAGCTCCACCCCAGACAACTCCAAAATCCCTCCCAATCCCGATTGATCCCTCACCCCTTCCCATCCAGCCCACCCCTGCCCCAGAACAAGCCCTGAAAACAGGAAATATTTGCAAAGATGTCATTTTCTCCGTCATCACAAACAATAAACCACAACAAAGGGAGCACCTGGGAGGGACGGAGGGAAGATGCTGCTCCAAAAAACATCACAGAGCCTTTGGTGCCTAAGATAGGGCAGCACGTGCACCGTGTTACAGTGGTTTAAAGGTGGCTGGGATGCCAGCAGCACGACCAGGTCTAAATTAACACCCCAGCAGGCTGTGCTGAGGTGCAAGGCTCCGATTATTCCACCAGATTTTCCCCTCTCCCCATCCCTCTGCAGACTCCCGACCTCCTCCCTCCATCACTCCCTCCCTCCCACTCCCCTCCACAACCTCTCAGCCATCCCCGGGTGCCTCTTCTCCCTTTTCCCAGCGAGCCAAGAAATCCTGCAGGCATTTCCTAGCAATCCATCCCCACTGGACAATGGAAAGAGAAGGGAACAAAGGAGCAAACCTCTCTGTGCCATGGCCCCAGCCAGCGCCCGGAGGGGCAGACAATGGTCCCAGCTGTTTCCCCGGGAGCACCCGGCCACAATGAGACCGACGGAGGGTCCCGGTTCCCCGAGGGGGCAGGAGGTTGTCGCTGGAATATGCATCTCATTGGTTACCTGTCAGTCTTCCTGGGCGGTTGTAAAGTACAGCCGCTGCCGGAGGGGATAATGGGATGTAATGAGGAGACCGGGCAGCCCTTGGAGCTTGGATGAGGTGATGGGAAGTGGCAGCATCTGCTGGCTTGTGAAAAAAAAACCCACAACTCCTAACTGGAAAAATCAAGGGATCGTCAGGAACGTGGCCACTTTTTCAGGCTGGGAGGGATGGAAAAGAAAGAAATGACAACTTTCGTTTCTTGCCTAAATGCCTCCATCTCTCTCCTCCTATTGTTGCTGTTTCTCGGCGCTCAGACATCATTTCCCAGCTCCTCAGGAATGCTGCAAAAATGACATGTTATGATGCCAGGGAATTACAGCCTGCAGAGGGGGAAGGAGGAAAGCTCCCTGCCCTACAAATCACTACCAGACACTTCTGCACAGAGCAAAGCAGCAGCTCAAGCTGCAGCTGCAGCCATCTGGGGTGGTAGCCACGGATTCTCTGGGCAGGACGGCGAGTGGGGACTGTTGGTTCCCACTGAAAACTCTGGTTTTTTCCAGCTAAATGCAATTTTTGTGGCTCGTGACAAATGACTGCACAGCTCTCTCCATCCAGACCAGTCCCAGCACCACTCAGCCCCAGGTTCCCTGGCACAGACATCCAAGCTGGTGCTGGGAAAGGTATTTTTCCTTCCCTGCGGGCTAAGGAAAACATGTGCAGGCAAAACGGACGTGAGAAAACCCTGGGGGGTTAGGAATGCCACAGGAAGAAATAAAACCCAACTAATAAAGCTCAGGCTGGGGAAGCTGCTGCCACCTCAAGCCCTGTGATCCTGCCCCACGCTGGAGCTCCTCAGGAGCCAGGAGGTTTGGTGGAGCAGCCCCATTGCTGCAGTGGGAGTGGAGGCAGAGCTGTGTCACCTCCAGCACATCACACAGCCCAGCCAGGTTCTGTCCCATCATCTCATAGCCTAAAAGCAGCTGGTGACATCTCAGCTGCACTCACACTGCCTCCCACCCTCCTTTGGTTACCAATCCACGTGACAACGAAAGGGTTTGGCTCAGACCACATCAATCCAGGGACTAGGGTTGGTTAAGTGTTTCCCTGCTTGCCAGTGCCCTCGTGTCCTGTGTTTTCAAACACGTGCCAGCAGGTTAATGAACGTGCCAACCCACGGCCCTGCAAATTCACACAGAGGATGAGCAGGGAGACAAGAGCCTGGAAAGGAGGCAGAGGGGAACCCACTGGCTGCATCACTCACCTCTCAGGCCAGAAAGGAAAGGAGAAGCAGGGTTACCCACTGCCAAACTCCTCTTTCCCTCCAGATCTGCAGAGAGCTGTGATCACCCCCAAGCAGCTGGTGATGCTCAACCACTCCAGGCTTTGCAGGGGGCAGGATCTGGGGTGGCAGGAGGGATGCTGGTGGCAGCTGCCCGACCTCACGGGGGGCGTTCCAAAGGTAAAGTGGCATTTTGCAGGCTCAGCACAGCTCTTCCTTTCAGCACGAAACCCATAAATGGCCCAAGGGCTTAGCAGGACTGCAATATGACAGTATTCCAAGGGGATGTCAGGAGGATTAACAGCCCATCTCCTTCCAGTTCACTGCTGCAGCCTTGTTAGGAGCGGGTGGCTGACACCGTGCCGAGGGTGCCAAGCTCCTCTGGGAGGCACCAGACCCTGCCCTTGGCACCCCAGCTCTGGAAAAGCAACACCAAGGGCATTTTTCACCAAGACCAAGGGAAATCAACAGGTACAATGGCAGTGAGAGGGAATTTCTCTGAGCAGATGTATTTGGACAGGGGCCAGTGATTGCACCGTGTCTGCCCGGGTGCTGAGTCAGCACAGGGATCTAATGTGGCAAGTTTGCTATGAGGTTTTGGAATATTCAACAGGCAGGAAATAAAATCATGGAATCATAGACTGGTGGGGGTTGGAAGGACCTCTGGAGATCATGGATTCCAATCCCCCTGCCAGAGCAGGGGCACCCAGGGCAGCCCACACAGCAACAGATCCAGGGGGGGTTGGAAAGGCTCCAGAGGAGACTCCACAGCCTCTCTGGGCAGCCTGGGCCAGGCTCTGCCACCCTCACAGGGAAGAAGTTTCTCCTCATGCTGAGATGGAACTTCCCATGTTTCACCTGCTGCCATCACCTCTTCATCCTATCCCAGGGCACCACTGAAAAGACACTGGCCCCTTCTCCTTCACACCCACCCTGCAGAGATTTGTCATAAGATCCCCTCTCAGGATTCCCTTGCTGAACATCATGAGGTTTCCCCTTCTGTCCAGGTCTCTGGATGGCAGCTCAGCTCTGCTGTGTCACCACCCCTCCCAGTTCAGTATCACCAGCAAACTGGTTGAGGGTCCCTCTGCCCCTTCACCCAGGTCACTGATGAAGATGTTGAACAAGCCTGGACCCATCAACAGAGCAAACAAACACAAACCCATCACGATTCCTCTCTGCTGAAGCTTCGTGGCACCTCAGCAGACTCACCAGGACCCTCCAGCTCCACCTCAGACCAGACTTGTGCCCACGTTGCACGCTGGTGAGCCCCAGGCAGGAGTGTGCAAACCCTGAGTTCTGCTCCAAAGAAGGCAGGTTTGGAATCTGAGCATCTTTGGTTCTTTCCAGCACTTGAATGAACTTCTTAAAACAGAAACCAGCTCAGGCAACCTCTCCTCTTTCCACCAACAAGCCTGGCCCGAAGTGGAGGTTTCTAGACAACTTCCTGCACCCGTGCAGATCTCCCCCAGTTCTGTGCTGCTGATTTCAGCTCATTTACATGACATAAATATTTATCCAATCCCTGCAATGGCCGCAGCCATCGCGTTTCAAAGGCTCTGTGTTTCAAGAACACAAACACCCCGACGGCAACACAGCTTTCCAGTGTCAACAGCCCCCATCCTCCTGCTGTGCAGAGATCCCCAAGAATTCCCATCCTCTCCACCAAGCTCCTCCCCAGCCTCTGCCCAACACCCTGCATCCCAAACTTGGCACCTCCTGCCCCGCAGCATCTCCAGCGCCCACAGCATGTGCCCACCCTGGCCAGGGAGGGATGGGGAGGAGCAGGATCCCTGTGAGAGAGACATGGATTCACCACCAGCACTGGATTTCCCCCCTGCTGGACAAAGCCAGGAGGAAAAGCAGCTTCTTTGGGTTAAATAAACCAGAGCACACCACTGTCTGTGAGACTGGGCACACCAGTTTACATCAGTAGTGATCCCATCTCCTGGGGGGGGGGAATGGGAGCAGCTTTCCCTTAGTTCTAAGCACCTGGTATTTCTCCAGCAATTCACTATCAGCCCTTCCCTGGTGACCTTCCTCACTAAGTGGTGGTGTAAAATTAGACAGAAGAAGAAGAAATCAGGATTAGGAATTAAGGAACTGGGATCAAAACACCTTCATAAATCATTTTGTGCTCCCCTCCGTGTGGGTGGGTCTAATTACTAGAGGAGAAAAAGAAGATAAACCTCATTTAGGTCAGTGCAACACCTTTTCTTAGTGGAAAAAAAAAAATCCCTTGATGAATTATTAGCTATAGAATTAAGTGGAGAGGTTTTCAGGTTAAATGTGGAAGCAGCAGCAGGGAGGAATGGGGGTGCAAGCCCCATCCAGCCCACCTGTCTCCCAGGGGTTTCTCACTGTCCCCCTCTTTTTTTTTCCCCTGACTTAAAGCAAAAAAAAACAAACACACCTCACTACCTGCTGTTTGCAAACTCTGTCCCAACTCCGAGTTCCTTGAGTAGAAATAACACTAATAAAGCAAAGAGGGGGAAAAATGGACTAAGTGGAATAAACCTCATATTTAGGGAGGTGGGAGGAAGTGCTTCCTTGCTGTCCTCCAGAACACAACCCCACAGCTGCTCCATTCATCAATATTTCACTGGGAAGGAGCCATTCCTGCCAAATCCCAACCACTGCTTTGATGAAAAATAGAAAAAGGCTTTTTCCATTAGTGCTTTTGATGTTCTTTGCATACAGAATAATGAATGCAGGAGATTCATCTGCTGCCCCTCCTCTGTCCTCCCCCTGCTTCAGCCTTTTATCTGGGAGAGCCTCCAGAGTCTGGAGAGACATCAGGATTTGTGGGAGGGGAGATGGAGCAGAGCCACTGGGCTGGTCGTGCTCCTTGTGGGCATCTTCCCACTGCTTCTTCCACCTTGGGGGGCAAAGAAAACTGAGGTATCCCCAAGTTCCACCCTCCACTGCCACCCATCTGGGCATCACAACTCCACCTTGTTGCTCAGAAGGGGTCTGTGAGTTTTCAAGCCCTTCAAAAGCATTTTACCAGTGGCAGCCACACCAGTGCCAGACCCTGGGAGCTGCCCAACATGGCACAGGGAGCTCCAGCCCAGCATCCTGAGCTTTACTGGCCCCCAGGAGCAGTGAGGGGGGGTCTCTGCCAACATCCCCAGTGCTACTGCAGTCACTGAGGGTTTTGTCCTGTGAGGTCACCCCCCCCCCAGTGCCAAGAGCCAGGCTGCTGGGGACTGAGGATTCTCCTCCCAGCACCAGAGAGTGAGGGATGCAGTACAGAGGTAAATCCCAACTGGAGGGAAGCAGGGACCTTCTCCCAGCCCCTGACTGCTCTTGGGAACTTGACCAGCTCCCCATTTATCTGAACTCAGCAGAGATGTGCTGGGGATAAAGAATCCACCTCCCCACTCCCCCCCCACAGGTGTTTCCCAACCTGCCATCACTGAGCTTTAAATTCCAGCTCTTGTTGTCCTTTTGCACTTCAGCTGGAGCAGGGCATCCAAAGCAATTAAATCCAACCTATTTTTTTTCCCTGCTTTTATTCCTTCAAGTGGAGCTTGCTCGTGTGGGCCAGAGATTCCAGGGTTTGGGCTGGGATTTCACTTCACCTTCGTTTTCCAGTAAGGACTTGGCTACACAGCTCCTCTCCCTCACGTGGAGCTTGGCACGGGTTCAACAAACAGGAATTTAAAAGGAATTTAAAAGGAAAACAAGCAAAAAAAAAAAAAGTCCTGGATGGTATTTTAAGGGACCTGAAAGGGAGTGATGTCTCATGGGAACGAGAGGGATGCTGCTGTGTGCAGGAGAGTTACTGCTGCTTATTATTCCACCTCTTTTTGTACTGGGAACCATTAGGAATCCCATCACCCATTGGGCTTCTGGCAGCATGAACACAGCAGAGAACTCCACTCCAGGGGTTCCTGACCCTTTGGTGGGTGGTTGGTCTCCTTTTGGGGGCCCTTCACCCCAGTTTCTGCTCCATCATCCCATTAAGGGGGGGGAAAGGACCTCACTATGTTTGGGGAATGCCATAGTTTCAGGGCAAGGATGCCTTGGGCAACTGGTGGCCCTTGGGGTGACCACAGATGGGTCACCCCACAAGGATCCACGGGGGAGCTCAGGCTTTGCCTGGGTTTAGTAGGGCAAGCTGAGCCCCTCCTCTTGACCAGAGAGGACTGACACCTTCCAAAGCCAAATATCAACACATTCTTTTGCTCCTGAAGGCCCAGCAGTCCAGACGAAGTTGCCAAGGAATTCCCCTTATGGCACACAGGGCTGATGGACAGACCCCACCACTGGCTTTCCCTGCTACTCTGCAGGTGAACTCTCTCCTGCTTTTGAGCCAAAAATCTCCTTTCAAGCTGCTGTTTCCACATTAGAGTCTGAGCACACCAGCAGAGATGCTGCTTTCCAGAGTGAAAAAGACAGCAGCACCCAGAAACCAGGCTGCCCCCCCCACCCAGGAGCAAAGACAACCCCCACTCTTAGCAACTCTGCAGGAAAAAAACCAAGCACAGAGAAATGAAGTCACTTCTACACCCAATGTCCAGCAGGGACTGAAGCAGAGCAGCCTTTTCCATTGCTTCCCAGCACCCCCCCTCCATCTGTAACCCCAGTTACACTCCAGCTCTTACCCAACTCCCATTTCCCAGTGGAATTTCAGCTTTTCACGATGCCACCTTCTCCCCCCCCCCCTCCCCAAACCAGCCCCTTCGAGGCTCAGGACACTGCAGGGCTGCAGTTTTCCAACCCCTTCATTATGCAAATGGCTCGTTTATCGCCGCTGAGCCCAAGGCAAGAATCCCAGGCATGCAAATAAAAATAAGCAGGGAGAAAGGGAGCAAGTGCCTGATGGCATCTGCTGACTTGGGCAACGCCGGGCACACGCCAGCCTGGCAGCAGCTCCTGCTGGAGTTTCAAAGCCCAGGTTGGAATCAGTCTCCATCCAACAGCAGGGATTCCCTGGGCTCTGGGGGACCACTGAGCTGGAAAGTCACCCCGGTGCAGCAGATGCTGCCACAAGGTAATTTATCCCCAAACTTCACTCATCACAAGGTGCCTGAAACTGGGGAGCAGCCAAGGGGGAGAGCTGAGGTGGGAAGGGCTTCGGGGGAGATTTCATCAGCAGCAGGGTTGCAACTGTGCCAGAACTGCAGAGCTTGCTCAAAAAAGCTTACTAACCAGCCCTGTGCTGGGTGGGAACGCATGCTAATTAGCATCTGATTAAAGATCCAGAGAGGGAAACTGGTGGGAAAGGAGGCAAAACTCAACCCGAGCCATGCAGGAGGGAAAAGTTTAGGCTGGGAACAGCCTCTCTCCACATTTCTCTTCTTCCAGTGCCTGGAAGCACAAGGAGAGAGAGGCACGTGGACGATGCTCCGTGGCCAAGGATGAGTTTTTGTCCTCCAGGATCTGAATCATGTCCAGTCATTCCTGAGGCTCCTGAGCCTTCCAGCTACTGAACCCAGTTCGAATCCAAGTGCTGGGAATGACCTGGCACGGAGCATCACAGTGCATTACAGCCATGGGAAATAACCAGGAATTGAGAAAGCAAAACAGAAACGCTGAGTATTAAAGAACCTTTCAAGTTCAAACGGGGGGGGGGGGGGGGGGGGGGAAGCCCCACCCCCCAGCGGCGCGCCACACCCCAGGGGCGGGGGGGAAAAACACCCCCACACCCTTTTCCTCTACGAGGGGGGTTTGC
>JANHGL010007736.1:0-13555 GCA_024611195.1 Ceyx melanurus | reverse complement strand
CTCTCCTCATAAGGGAGATGCTCCACTCCCTTCAGCATCTTGGTAGCCCTGCACTGGACTCTCTCCAGTAAATCTGTGTCTTTTTTGAATTGGGGTGCCCAAAACTGGACACAGTATTCAAGGTGGGGTCTCACCAGAGCAGAGTAGACAGGGAGGAGAACCTCCCTTGATCTGCTGGACACACTTCTAATGCATCCCAGGATGCCATTGGCCTTCTTGGCCACAAGGGCACATTGTTGGCTCATGGTCATCCCCCCATCCACCAGGACCCCCAGGTCTTTTTCTCCAGAGCTGCTCTCCAATAGATCATCCCCCAGCCTGTACTGATACATGGGGTTGTTCTTCCCCAGATGCAGCACCTTACACTTGCTCTTATTGAATAACATTCAATTTCTCCCTGCCCAGCTCTCCAGTCTGTCCAGGTCTCTCTGGACAGCAGCACAGCCTGCTGGTGTGTCAGCCACTCCTCCCAGTTTGGTGTCATCAGCAAACTTGCTGAGGGTGCTCTCTACCCCCTCATCCAGGTCATTGATGACTACATTGAATAATATTGGGCCCAGCACTGACCCTTGGGGGACTCCACTAGTCAAAGGCCTCCAGCCAGACTCTTATTAAAAGTCTTATTTAAAAATACAAATAATAGGGCCTATAATTGTTTACTTCATATTAGGTAAAATTACTGCATTCTGTGAATGCTTCCTCATTAGTTTTTCTCTGCTTGCTAGACATAATTTATTCACTGTAAAAACATAACAAGCCGATAGCTGTGCTCAACATAATTAAAATGGAAGTCAATTACTTAAAAGCAGAATTTACAGTCAGTATTCTAAAAGATTAAAAACCTGCTTTTTTGATACCAAAACTCAGTTTAAAAATAAATAACAGTTGTCCCCTGACAAAACAGCTAGTTCCTCATTCTGGCATATATACATTTCAGGTTTTTTTAATTCATGTTTGACTTCAGAAACCTCATGCTTTTAATAGGACCAACTACTTTGATCTTAGCAGAAATAAATGAAAAAGGAAAAAACTATTATTACAACTCAAGTACAGAATCGCAGTACAATGATACCTGGCAACAGAAAGAAGTAAATCATCAGCTCCTAAAACTGTGACAGCATCTATACCTAGCTGCACTGAGCTTCAGAAAATGCACTTAAGAAGGAGAGAAAAAAATCTATCAGTCTTATTTCCAATATAAATCAAACCCAAAATCTTCTATGTGCCCTTGACAAAAAGGAAACATGACTTAGATGGACACTTAACAATTGTCCATTTTTTTTCATTAAAAATCATTTTGTTTTGGGTTTTTTTCATGAAAAAAATGACAGGTAAGATAAAAAAGCCCACATATTCCTTCTACTATCATTTCAACAAACTCACTACAGTGCTCTGTTTAAATATTTTACTTGGATGAAAAATCAGTGAATGTTTAATTTCTGTATAATCATGCACACACACATTTCCTCTCCTTACCATCCCAGCCTGATTCCAATTAATGTGGTTACTACCTATGGATCTCAGGACAAGATCAACACAAAGTTTTAATTATACTCATAACAGACAGTGGAAAGGGTTGAGAGAATCTGAGTGGGTTAAGAGCTAGGAATCAAGTAAACCCCAGCTTCATACAGTGCTATGAGCATCTTCTGTGTACAGTTCAAGTAGCAAAACCAATTATTTAATAAACTGCAGCCTGATTATCTTCTGGAGCCAGTCTATTAGGACAGTCTACAGGAGAGGGAGAAACCAATGTGGGTTGCAATGAGATTTATCTAGGAAAAGACTTGAGATTTTAATTAAGTTTTGCTGCATTATTTATTCATTGAGTTTGGCAACTAGCACAGCTCAACAGCTAAGTGATAGAGGATTTCCAGCTCACATTTGAGTTCATGCACCTAATTCCATCCATGCTATTTTGATCTGAACCATAGTTTCTCTCTTGGTTTGTATATAAGCTGTAAATTCAATACTTACAAATCAAACATGTATACAAGTGTGTGGAAAAGACACCTGTAAAATTAAGGGAGTGGAACATCTCCCTTATGAGCAGAGGCTAAGAGAGCTGGGGCTCTTTAGCCTGGAGGAGACTGAGGGGGAACCTCATCAATGTCTATAAATATGTTAAAGGTGAGTATAGGGAGGATGGAGCCAGACTCTTCTCAATGTCATCCAATGACAGGACAAGAGGCAATGGGAGTAAGTTGGAGCAGAAGTTTAGGGTAAATACAAGGAAAAACTTTCACAGTGAGGGTGACGGAGCTCTGGAACAGGCTTACCAGGGAGGTTGTGGAGTGTCCTTCTCTGGAGATATTCAAGAGCTGTCTGGATGCGTTCCTGGGTGACTTAGTCTAGATGAACCTGCTCTGGCAGGGGAGTTGGACTAGGTGATCTTCTAGGTCCCTTACAATCCCTAACATTCTGTCATTCTGTGAAAACATTTTTGTCTGCAAGGTATTTTAGCTTTTACAGTATATTTGAAGCTGGTAAGGACAATACATTCTTCTGTCTCATTCTAGAGAACTGGAAAACATCAACAGATAGGAAGAAATTATATACAAGAGTATATAAGGAGAGTTGACTAATAATGTCATTTTGATTTTAATTTCTTGAGATTTCATGTGCACTTGTCATCAAAATATTTTTTTTTCATTTCATACTTCTATAAAGAGTGTAACAGCTTTCTTTAAAAAAAAAAAAAGCTCTGTTTTATCATTAACTGATTTTAAAGGCACATTTCTGTTCCAGCTTTCCCTTTATATCTATTTTGCACCTTCATTTTGATTGTGATAAAAAATATGGAATGCTTTGGTTTAGAAGGGACCTTTAAAGATCATCTAGTCCAGCCCCCTGTGCAGGGGGTTTTCCTTTTTTATATGTCAAAAGGAGAAAAAAAAAAGTCATCCCAAATTTTCCAAAACTGAATGTGACCTTTGCATACCACATCCTATTTTACCTCCTGCTTCATCAAAATCTGTGCACCTAAAAGTATGGAAGACTGAGACACTCTGAAGGACATATCTAATACTAATTTTTTTCTATGTGGAATAAAAAGTAAGAGTTTAGAGAAAAAAAGACCATGAAATAGTCAAAGTTTGAGTGGTAGCATGATATAGCACATTAATATCTTTAATAGGAAAAAAAAATTGGGCTAATAAAAGCCACCTTTTTTTCTAACACCTCCTCATGACAACCATCTGTACTTTGATATATGAATAAAAATACTTGAATGCTCTGTGCCAAGGGACTTAATAGATTTATAGCAGCTGACTACATCAGCACCATGTTGAGTACAACCCTTGGACATCCTTTTGCTGTGCTCAAGCAGCCAAAGCTTAATATTTCTCCACTCAACTCCTCCAGAGCCTTGCTGACTTAATAAATGAAGATAGTTTGAGGGGAGGAGAATTTAGAATGATCTTTCCTCAGTAAAGATGCTACTACACATCCACACAGTTCAGAAAATGCAAACAAGCATTTTTATTTCATCTCTGCATTTTTTTCTTTGAATAAGCCATATGTACTTATAAGAAAATAACTTGAAGAATACTGTTGTAACAAGTACTATAACACAACATGCTTTGTACATAAACCTTAAACCTCCAGATTTTCTCTAAATTCAAATTGAATTTTTAACATAAGATTTCCTATCCAGGCTATCTGGACTGGAATAAGAGAACAAATATACTTCTCATCAGCACATGTAAAGGGAAATTTGGAAATAGCATTGCACCTGAGTCTGGTACCTTGGTCAATAAGCCTCTAAAAAAATAGATTTCTACGATCATTGGTGTCAGAGATGGAAAATGAAGCTTATTCCCAAAGGCTGAAGTCTATGCTTCACTGAAAAAAAATGTTAGGAAAACTATGATATTCTCTTCTCAGAACTCAAAGAAGCATCTATAAAAAAAAAAAAAATCATTTTTTCAGAGCAATGTAAAATCTTAAACTATAATAATTGCTTTTTGTTGTAAATTCACAGCAAAATATTTCTACTAGGAAAAAAAGACTTCTATACAGACTTGAACTGAGACTTTCACCAACCCAAGTTATGAGAGATAGTTACTGAAAATGTGAAACCTTGGACTGGATTATGCACTCAAGCAAAACACAAGGTATCACAAGAGTCTCTGATCTTCTTATTTTTCCCCCTATAGTTCCCTCCTAGGATTTCAGACTCATTCAGAATATAGTAAGGACTAGAGTCAAGCAGGGGAGATACTTGATATCCATCTGGATTTGAAGGAGGAAATTTCCCTTTATATTATTTTTATATAATAGTCCTGTTATTACTGGGCCTGGGCTAGTCTACATTACATAACATTTCTGACTTTGGGGCTGAAATTAGAGCTGTAAACCAAGGATGCAGCAAGTCCTTCAGAGTAGAGAGGAACTTTAAAACCTCATACACACTGCACTAAAAATTTCAAGTCCAAAGATGTAACAATAGAAGAGTTAATCTATGCTAAAACAAACAAATGAGGAAAAAAGTATATGCACAAGCCAGGGATTGGAAATTATTTATTAAAATAATAAGTCCCCAGCCCTAGATATACTTTGTTTTCTTCCCTTTTGATCTTAATGTGAAATAATTTATAACATCAAAATGATGTTATATTTAATAACTTTTTTTATTGTAATGCCAGCATTGATAATAATTATAATTTACTTTCAAACAATCTTTGAGAAGAAAAGCATATTAAAATTATCATAATAAATCCATTGGAGGATTATTGTTGCCCTGGAATATCAAAGATTTCAGGATTCTTTAACGATTTATTGTCAAATGAAACATTGAAGTTGTTTACAAAAAAAACCCAAAAACAACTCTAGGCAGTAAGAAAACATTTTTATTGGTGCATCTCACTGTTTGCATAGCTTACTAAATGGTCCAATTATTCTAACTGCTTCATCTTTCTTATTTACCAAACCATTTATTTTTGTCACCATAATATTTATCATTAAAATGGTATAAGTATTTCCAGTTCAACAATAAAAATATTTACAGAAGTCCTCTACTGGTCTGAGCAGATGATCATGTTTCCCCACAGACACCTACGTTCATGATCCCTTCTTAGTCAGTTCTTAACACATTTAGTATGAGATAAAATACCACAGTAGGCTCAGCATTGTAAATTTGGAAATCATATGATATTTAGACTTTTATGTATATTTAGTAAAGATTTTTTTAACCTTTAAATATCAGATCACCCCCCAAGTCCATGTGTTTATTAAAATGCCTTCTTTGCAACATCAAATGCCATTAGTATCTCTTTCATTAACTTATAAAGGATAGTCCTACAAAGAGCTTATAAACTAAATACTGCTGACACTGGATCACCATAATTTTGAAAGCTTTTGATTTTGCTGACTCAAATGACACTTAAAGCAGATATCTCAAAATAGCTGTGCTATCAGGACCTGACAAGCATAGTCCATAATGCATGAACCTTAAACAAAAGCATGCATTTTATTCTTAAAATTGAATCATATTTTATACTCCTATTAAGCATACTCCCTTATTTATTCTTTCATGTTTAGGGAATGTTATCTTCTAATAGTATTTTTAATTTATAACACAGAATTCTTTAGCAAGATGATAGCTTTCTAGGATTCTTCTATAGGGACAGTGAAAGCTCTGAGAATCCCAACCCAAATTAATACACATTAACATTTAGAAAATTAATATACATGAACACTTAGAATACCTCAGCCTTGTTTAGGAAGGTGATAAAAATGAGACATCAAGGTTATAATATACCTCGAAAGGCAATACCACCTAGTATATAATGTTTGTGATATGATCCAGGCTACACCAGGGTTATTTCCAGACATGGGGTTGATGTGCAAATCCAGAGAAAACAGCGTTGCTGCCTCAGGGTACACCTCCCCTCTCTTTCACATCCCTGGATGCCACTGGTCATATTCCAGATGCAATATAAGTAGTTCCAAGAGTATGGCAAGTGATAAAGCCCCGAAGAATAATATGCACGTTTACATCCCTTTAGATCTTTCCCACTAAACCTGCCCCTGAATCTTGCAGGTGTTTAAATTCGTTTTTTAAAATATCTTATTTTAATATTTAACAGAAGCAATACACAGTCATTTTCTATCCCTCATTCCTGGTGTGAAAAGGCCCCTTTAAAAGCTAAAAGCTACCATATATATATATATATGGCAACCATGACGTTTCAGGGACGTTTATAACTTGTGAACCCTCCGTAAATGACAGCAGAATGTGACTGGCCATGATACGGTTTTATGGGCAATATAGTTTAAACGTGGAGCAATTCTGACACCTTCTGGCTGTTTTTGTATATGGCCTACGGTAAATCCGTGAACATGTTCCCAACATGAGCAAAAACAAACACACCAGCTTAAATGCTATTGGGATTCCTGTAAGTTAACTTACATTCTATTCTACACACAAAAGGCACAGAGTCCCCTGGTGCTCAAACAGAATTATCTCAGTGTCCTACTGCTGCTGATGGAAGTTTTTTGATAATTTCCATTACTCTTCTTGATTTGTGTGTAACTGTCCTTTCTCATTCACTATTTCTAACACATTGCTGCACCCTGGCAGCAATGCTGAAGGGTGCCTTATGTTAATTAGCATCTGTCTTATCACAGCCATTCCAACTGAAGTCAGCAGGTATGGCAAGTGCATATACAGTACATGAGAACTAATCACATCTCTGCAAAAAAGCCCATAACCTATGGATATAGATAAGATTTACCAATTTTCCACCATAGAATTAAAACAGTGCTTCAGCACTTCTGGCATCTTTTTCCATATCAACTTTTGTTTCATCTCACAATGCTCATTGTGCAGGACTCTGCTCTTATGCAAGAGCAGCCAAAACTGAAAACTTCTGAAACTTTTCCCCTCCTTAATCATTTGCACAATTACCCGAGAAAGAACTGAACAAAGAGATGTGTGAGACACTGCATCTCCTCCCAAGGAAGCTGGCATACATTCAGTCTTGCTTTCAAAAAGGTGTCATTAGATTCGTATATAAAGAAATACAAAATAATGCACTTCACCTCACAGTAATTGACTTGTCTTTTTTCCATGGTAAAGGCCAATATATTAAACTCACATATTTCCAGCATGCCACATTGCCCTCCTTCCTCAAGTTTTATGGGGACAAAAGACTATGGATTATATGGATCTATGCATCATAAAAAAAGTGAACAGTGAAAAAGCCAAACACATTCTAAGGAAAAGATAAAATCTAAGGAAAAAAAAACCCACAATATTTTTAGTCACAAGGCAGAGATAATTTGAGCAAGTTGCAATAGGTTCTAGGGGGAAAAGTAGTAATAATTATTAAAGCATACTTAAAGCCAGTGCACTTACAGAATTTTCTAGTGTGGGTTAATGAACAGAACCAGACAACTAGAATGACATAAGTAATACTAAATATCTACATTTATACAAATGTTATAGCTTAACTTTTTGCTTCTTGAGACTTATTAAATGAGCCTATTGCATATTCCAGAAATGAAATAAATATTATTATTCTAGTGCATCCTAGCCTAGAGTGCATTCTTGGCCAAACTCATGCTTGTCTCTGCCCAGCACCTCCATTTAACAGGATATTCCAACTAAAATAAAACTTACACTTTCCACTTAAAAGAAAACTACAACAATTGGAGGGGGGAAGTAATTCAAGTATTTGACATGCCATTTCTGATGTGCAATATACCATGAAAGCAATTTATTTCTGTGACACTGCTTTTGATAGATAGACTCCTTGGCTATCTGCTACTGAAGTAAAAATAATATGAAAAAAAGAAGAGTATCTAACGTGTCTCATTGTAATGGTCTGACACTGACACTTCAGCATAACATAGAAAAAAATTTTTAAGTCCTGACTTCAATTTCTAAGAACTTTGCTGTGAGAAAAGTTTAAAAGGCTGTATTCACATCAAGAAATAAGCTTTAAGAACAGGCTTGAAATAAGGGAGACACCTTGAGTTCAACTACCTCTCACATCTTAAATTCTGTCTTATCTCTCACCCTCTCATATAAAAGAATATCTCTAAACAGCTACATAATTCTACACAAGAGATGTTCTTCTAATACAATGAACAGATTAAAATTAGTTGACTGCAAGAACCAGGTAGTTGGTATCTTTGTCTGGGGTTGGTTTTACTGCATTGCACGATTAGGCATTTAAATGTAAACCAGTTTTCTTTGGCCCATCCAAAGAAATGAGGGACCTTCTCAGAGGAGAGCCTTTCACACTTGCTTTCCCAGCCTGTCTCTGCAGGCTTGGTAATGTCACAGCTTCACCAGGGTTTCCATCTCTACATGAAGCAAACCTACGGCAGCAGCCTAGCCCCAGATAAAACAAGATTTGTCTCTTCCAGGCCATGAAGAAAATAAGTGAGGACAAAAGCACAGCAAAATAGCAGGTATAAAGTTGGGTGCAACATCTTCACAGCCACACTGCCCTCTTGGTCTTCAAGCTCCCTCATAGAGAAGAAAAAGAGAAAATAAATTTTACCTAAGACTTGAGAATGCATTTCAGGGAAAATCTCTGATCAGGCAGAGAGAAGTAATCAATATTTTAAGGATAAAAAGGTAGAAAGTAGAGAGTTATCAGTTACACATTCTTACTGAGTTATAAGACACAAGTAACTCACCTACCACCACAGTCCTATTTACAGATTCCTGTGAGTAAGGTGCTCCCACCAAAATAATTTTGTCCCTAAAAAGGCCTTGCTAATGCCCCAGGAACACTATATATACCCTTGCTTTCCCTCAGGCCATGAGCTGATAAATAATGCTAGCCACCTGGCTCTCACCATTAGCCAGAATGTCTCCAGCTGACTTAACCAATTAAGTTAGGGTTTTTTTTATCTTCTAAAAGCCTCACCTGGAGGGTGGTGTGTTTTCAGGCAAGATGTGGTAGAGTTGTTTGAACAAGCTGCTGTTTTTGGCCTAGACTGTTTTAGAGAGGGCCTATTGAAAAGAGAAGAAACAATATTTGTGCTGCTTTTGTTGGGGCTTTTGTTGGGTTTTTTGACAGTTCTGAACCTATTACTCAGTTTCAAGAAAGTGTTAGAACAATGAAGACTTGAACTGTTGTTTTAGAGCAAATGTTAGGAAAACAGGTAGCTGGATAGGTGAAGAGAATTAAATGAGTGTCCTTGCTGGGAAGGTGGTTATGAGTGCATTTTGCCCCTGAACAGATGATCCTTATCTCTAGTGATAAAAATGCATCTAGGTGTAATGATCCCACCCTGCTAAGCCAGATTCAGGGGAAATATATAACAATACACTCAGGTGTAAGAGCTATAGGAAAATATAAGTCTGTTATTTTACTCCTCAAAATAGTATGCAGCTCAAGAGCCCTTTAAGTATTTCTGTATAGTACCTGTCTGCGCTTCAGGATCTCCCTTTGAGAAGGGATGCCTGTCTAAGATACTCCCCTGGGTTGAGAGACTCCTTACCATAACAGATCCTTGGTAAGTAAAATAATAGCATGTTGATTGAAGCTTTGAATCTTTACTAAATAGTATAATCAATCTTAATTGTACTCTTAATCTCACAAGATAAACTATTGTTTTATCTTGTGATCCATGCAGTAAATAATCAGATTATTCATCAAATTATTTTTAATAATTTCAAATTATTCAATTATTCATCAAATTATTTTTAAAGTCACATTTACTGGTTCAAGTTTTATTGAAACTTTGTTTTGGATCAATAAATATGTTATTTTTCTCTTGTGAGGCACATAACACCATTCCTTGATAGGTGGGTTAATCAAAAGCAACATTCAGGTAAGAGTTGCAACTCTCCTATAGGTTTCTGATAGAGAAGGGTTGATCTGTAAAACTTCTTCCAATTTGCATCTCAATTGAAGTTTTTTAGCTGTGCTTTTGTAAGCACTGATTTTTTTCACTTAGCAGAAATACATGACTAGACTTATTTGTCTAGAAAGACTAGTATAATGTATTAACCTTAGGCCCAGACTCGGGTCTGGGACTCCATAATCTCGGTGGAATAGAAGTTCTGGAAGCTGCCTTTAGTTTTTACCCTCCTGGGGGCAGCCGATCCCCGCCAGCCGCGCTGACAGGTGCCGCTCACACTGCTGGGAGCGTTCCTGGGGCGGTACCACCTCCTTTTCCCTTTCTCCTGATCCGAGAGGAAGGGAGGGGCTGTATTGGGAAGGAGCAGCTCCTAGCAGGGTCTGCAAGCGGTAAGCAAATTACATCTCATGAGGCGGTCGCTCGTCCGCACAGCGGGTGCTCGGGCAGCGCTGTGAACAGGATACGGCCGAGAGGCTTCCGGGGCAGCGGGATGGGCGAGGAGCAGCCGCCGGGCCTTAGCCTGGAGGGCGCGGGAACCCGGGGAGCTTATAGATGCTTGGGGAGAGGGGTGTGAATTGATGGGCGAGATGGACAGCTCTGGATTTGAGGAAGCAGCTTTGGTGGCGGATGGTGCTGAGGCCGCGGGGTTGGGCTGCGGTAGCCCCGTGGTGGGGCCAGGGCGGAGTCCTGGGTTCAGCGGGGATCTGTACTTAAAAGAGACTGGATTGGAGAGACTCTGAGCACTTCTGGGGCAGGAAGGATCAAAAATAATATCGTACTGTTCAGAATGCACAGGGTGGAGTTTGTGCAGTTGTGCTACTAACACAAAAACATGGATTTCCTTAAAAAAAAAAAAAGTTAATTCTGATGTTAATTATGCTAACATTCTGCTTAGACTCTCAAATTCACAGATATTCCAGCTGTAACAGTGATTTACTTCACCCAGGTGGGGGGAAAAGTGAAGAGGTAAGGAAGGATTTAAAAAAACCCTAGAAAGCTTTTCCTTGTTAAATGCTGCTGTGATTAGCTTAGGCTGTGGGAGGTTAGCTGGAGAACAGGTTCACACTCCCTTGCTGGAGCCTCATGGGCAAAGTCCTTTCCAGGGCCCTGCTAGGAACCGGAGGCCTTAGTGCCTGTGGTCAAACACTGAGGAGGAGTTTGATCTCATGGTGACTGACCTGGTTTCATTTCTGCCTTCAGGTGCTATACCTACCACGCATGGCCACCCAGATGTTCGAGGGGAGAGGGCACGCTGCCATCTACCAGAAATACAGGTTTGCGCCAGGGAAAGAGCTGCAGCAAACCATCCTTACCTACCTTCAGGAGAAGGTGAGTGGTGTATGACCAGGCTCTAGGAAAAACAAAGGGTGGGCAGGAGTATATGTGGACAGAGGTATTTATTTGTCCTGCTGGGAATGTTATGGTGGTTGTTGCCAAGGGGAAGAATAAGTCAGTAGAGCTCAAGGTGAGATGTGAGCACAGCAGAGCCTTTCCTTGGTTTGTACCATGCTGAAATTGTTCATCTGTAGTTGTTGGGGGAAGGAATGGTGTAAAAAGAACAGAAATTGGGTGGCTGCCTGCTGAGACACTCCATACCTCCCTGCAGAGGACAAGCCCTGCTGAGCTGGTCGTGGATGTTGGCTGTGGGTCTGGACAAGGCACCCGCTTCCTTGCAGAGCATTTCAAGAAGGTGGTGGGAACAGACATCAGTGAAGCACAGATCCAGGAGGCCAGGGAAACCCCCTCGACACCCAATGTCTCCTACCTGTGAGTCCTGGGGCAACAAGCTTTTGAGTCCTCACATGGGAGTGGTGTTTTGTGACAAGTCTAAGAGCCATCAGGCACCACAGGAATTTCCATTTGATGGGGTTGCTGATGTGAGCAGCCATAACCCCAGATTTACAGTAGCCATGGTCTTGCATCCCAATTGATCATCAACTCCAAAAAATGCCCAACAACTTCATGTCCTACTTCCTAATTTCCATATTACACTCTGCATTTTTTTCCTTCCCCCTTTCAGTGTGTGCCCTGCTGAAGAGCTGCCATTCAAGGATGCCTCGGTGGACATCCTGACTTCATTTACGGCTGCACACTGGTTTGATATCGAGAGGTTCATGAGAGAAGCAAACCGGGTGCTTAAGCCAGGTGGATGTGTGGCCATCAGTACCTACACCGTGGACATGAGTGTTCACTACGGAAACTGCTCTGAAAAACTGACCAAAGTCTTTAGGGAGGTGAGGTGATGAAACCTGAACCTCAGGGCTTCTCCTGAAGTATTTTAATGCAAGTACATGTATGAATGGATCAGATCTAGGGCCAAGCAAACCTGAGTTAAGTGGAAACGGAAAGCTTCAAGTGGTTTTGTGTTTGTTTTGTTGTTTGGTTGGTTTGTTTGTTTTTTTACAGTGCTGGGACCTACTTTTAAAATACTCACATAGGAGAATTAAGTTTGTCATGGAAGACTACAGAGAGATCTTTGAGGCCTTGCCATTTCCAGACAAGAAGAGGTGAGCAAAAACCCCTGAGTGCAGCACCAGGAGAGGATAGAGGTGGTGTCTCAGCTCCTCTGTGAGCTGCTCTGCTACCAGCCCAGCAAGAATTCAAGGTAGGCGGGTTGCTGTGTTCCAGCAGCTGCCTTTGTATCATGGTAGAGGCATGTAGCCACATTTCCAGTCCCATTGGATTTAACATGGCTTCATGCTGGACCAGAAGGTGTGGTCCGAGGACTCCATGGGCCCTTCCTGTTCAAGGCTGACTTGGATTAGTTTAATTGGTGGTTTATGATAATTTGAAGCTTCTGGACAGATCACTTAATGGATGAGAGTGATAGAAGGAATCTGCCACAGAACTCCAGGGAGCCAAGGTGTGGGGCAGGGGCTGTCTCTGCAGGCAAAATTGGTGTGATGGTGGTGGTTGCTGGTGTCCCAGCTGCTGGAGGGGAATGGGTTTTGCAGGTAGGCATCTATCAAAAGGGCTGTTACAGTCTCTGGGACCATCTCTGCTTCCCCAGAATTTAAGTATCTCGATCCATCAAATGCTGCAATCAGATGTTGCTTCCATCCTTTGGACCTTTGATGGTGTCAGATAATTTATTGACCACCACCTCAATCTGTTGTCATTGTTCCACTGCCTTTGAGATTTAATTTTCCAATGCTCTTCCCCATCTTCCCTCTAGAATCACTGATATCTTTGACAACATTCCCATGACAGTTGCCAGTGTGGTTGGTTACATGGAATCTGCCTCTCCATATCAAGTCTTTAAAAAGAATGACCCTGAAGCTGCAAAATCCATCCTCCAAGAGACTGAAAAGAGGTGAGAAAACTGCTTGGGGAAATAAGCAGGATGTGGAGCACCTGTCTTGGAGTGTGGGTGAGGGCTGTGGAGACGCTTCAAAGATAGAAGTGAGCTGTGCAGTGATGTACTTCCACCTCCTTCCCCCACCTGTGTGTGGATGGATGTCTGTCAGAGACCAAACAGCAGATACTCCGCTGTTCACATGTATGGTTGACCTCAGATTAAGTCAGTTGACTTAAGTTCAGGTAGCTGTATAGTGTTCTTGCACTGATGTATGCATGTAAAGCTCATGTCAGAGGTATCTTGAGTTTCTTTGCCTCACAGAATCCCAGAATGGTAGGGTTTGAAAGGGACCTCTGGAGATCATCTCATCCACACACCCCCCCCCCCCCCCCCCCCCCCCCACCCCCCCAACCCCCCACGCCAGCGCCCGCG
>JANHGL010007734.1:243730-283041 GCA_024611195.1 Ceyx melanurus | reverse complement strand
TTATTTTTCATTTTACATTAATGCTCTGGAGCTTCGGGCATGCAATAAGGTTTATCTGCATTTGTGCCACATGAATCCCATTCGTTTCCTGGCAGCGCGGTTGCCCGACTCCTGCCCGCCGAGCGCGGTTCCTTGCGCCGCTCCTCCCGCACCAGCCGGCAGGGACGGCGCTCCGAAGCAGAACGATACGTTGGGGAAAACATGTCAGGACAGGGTAAACAGCACTTGGAAACGATTTAAAGGATGCTAAGTTGACTCATTCCTGCGCTCAGATACAAAACGCGGTCCAGTAGCGCTGTTGCATTCTTCACACAAATCTGCTCTTAGAAACCAAGGATTTGGGTTGTTGGTAGGGTTGGGGGTTTTTGTTGTTTGTTTGTTTTTGGTTCAAAATACCGAGGCTCCGCTCTGACCTTTCAGGATCTGCGACATGAACAATTTCCAGCTCTCAAGGTCAGGGAGAAGCAGCTGGGCATCAGCAAGAGCTGGTTTCTGCCATGAGTGCGCTGTGGCCAGGCCCCCAGGGGGGCTGCAGGGCCTGCGGGGGGCGAGGGGCCGCGGGGAGAGCCCGGGAGCTCTGCCCGCTGGCTCCGCGCCCGGCCAGGGTTACACGGTAACAGCGCAGGGCTACCGTGGCCGCAGGGGGAAACAGAGGTACGGCCACAGATCAAAGAGCAGTGCAGACCTGTCCTGATACCACCACCACCCCGTTGTTTGTGGGTTTTTTAGCCATCCCCTCCCTTTTCTAGCTACAACACTGAGATGAAATAATCTCAACTGAATCTAACCACGGAATCGCATACACAAGACAGGATCGCTCGGGACTTGATGACCTTTTAGGTCCAAAGCATATAGACAATTCAGTTTTAAACTCCCACACCAGGAAATCAGGATCGTTACCTTTTGCTAATGGTAATGATTTATTTATTTATTTAAGCTTAATTCTTTTCACTTCTGTACATACCTGTGCAATTAGTGTTCCCGTTTAGCAAAGTGTGATGAGTATTGAGAGAAACGTGACATGTTTGAAAGGAAACTAGGTATTTAAAACCTTGCAAGATGAGGTAGTAAGAATGCTAGAGCTGGTCCAGAGCTTTTCAAAACCACATTAAACTTTAAACAGCACTAGCAATAATTCCAGGGATTACTATCTAAAAATCTCTGACATATGTGCATGCCATAGCCACACACTGACCTACCTCAACTCACAGTGCCCATTGAGGGGACTGGGAAGTGGAAGAGAAGTTCCAGGCTTTTAGGACCAAAGGAGAGTTCCGCCACAGTGAGCAGGACATCTTCCTGAGGCCAGTTTTGCCTGGGTTAAACCTGTGAACTGCCTCAAAAACAAACTCAGCATGTGAGGATAGGAGCTCATCTCTGTTGTAGGTTTCTACCAGCTATATATAGTTAAAAGTGTGAGAGCAAAACCTAGAAAAGAGTAGCTTCTCTTCCCCTCACCCCCAACCCGTTTTTAAAGTCCTTCGTGTATCCATGGTATAGCTGACTGCCCTTTCTTGCTAAAAATATCCTTATAAATGTCTATATAAACCCTAAATAACCCCTTACGCATTTCTAATGGAATTAAATCATACAGGCATTTCAATGTATTTTATTAGAAACTGGTTTTCATTGAAAGGTTTGGGCACATCTATTATGGAAACATGCTTAAAAAGAGGGCCATGGAAATATAAAGATATACCTATTGATTGGCTATCATTTTACCAGTTTTAAAACACGTCATTAACAAATCCTACTTTTTTTTTCTTGTCGAATAAATCTAATTGCAGTTAAACAGCTGAGCTATCAAACCTTTTGCTTAGTTGGTGAGAGCAGGATTTAGCCAGAAAACAGTCAAGAATACAAATATTATATGTGATTCATGGTTTTACTTTGAGAGGATGTGAGAGAGTGGACTTCTATTTAGAGAAAAAAGTCTCTTGTTTTGGTAATTATTTTTTTTAACCCGCAGAAAAGATTGAAAAGAACTATAGAACTAGGCCTTGTGTTAATATTTGCTGAAGTCAAAGTGAATTCACCTACGTGGATTCAGCTACAGGACTGAAGTTTATTTTCCCCCTTCTCATCAGAAACTTCTGGAATCATATTTCTCTCTACATCCAAAAATGGAATTTTACAACTTAGAGTTGTAAACCTGAGTTTGAAACAATTGGTAAAAATGGAGACACCTTTCAGTATTTGCTTCAAAAATGTGCCCTTCCATTAATTCTCATTAAATCTGGATTAAGAATACCCAAGCAGAGGTGTATAATGTTTTGGCAAGTAAAATGTTATTATTCAAGTGATTAATTTTACTTCACAGGAATCAGCATCTGTTTCTTTAAACCAGGAAAATTATACACACATATACCCATGGCATACTTGAATATGATCCTTCAGTTTTTACTCAGCCACAATTATTGCCAGATTTGAATATTAACATATAAGAAGGTATTATAACAAATCAAGTTTATTTTCACTGTTAACACAGCCTACTGTTTGCTTTTTGCCGTATCCCTATAAAATACGTATCTTGTTCCATATGGACTCCACACATAAGTACAGACAAGTAGATTGTCCATTAAGCCTGGCTTTGTTGGACAATACCTTGAAAACACTACAGAAATATTATAATCTTAGCAAAATCACTTGATACTATTTGCCCCTTTTACTAATGTTAAATTATGTAATGTTTCACATTGAGCTGTGTATTCTGTCTGCATTGCTCTCAATATTCTTTGCTGTACCTGCTGGATAATGTCCTTGAAAAACAAAAAGCAAATTCATAGTAATTTTTGAAATAATAATAAAAAGAACTGTGTATCAATTAGCATTTCCAGGGACTATGTGTAGGACAGTAACAACTGGAAAAGATTTAACTGTCAGCTGTGTACTTGAAGGAGATGCATCTGAGAAAGATGATTTAACTTGTGCAAAAATGAGCCAAATGATGATGGCTGTAATATGATCTTGTAGACTCCAGTAGATTTTTTTTTTTTCCCATGGAATTGCAGCTTACATCTGCCTATTCTTAAAAAGGTTAATTTAAAATATTTTAATATCGTGATAAATAATATTCTGTAGTACCCTAAGTGTCAGTTCCCCTGTGAGAAATGGTTTATACAGATTTTATGCGACCTATTTTTTTTTTATTACTGGCATTTTATGACTATACTTCAAATACTAGCAACTGACATTTCCTCCTATCTGTATATACTTGTGTGAAAAACGTATCAATGAACTTATAATTAGTTGTAATATTAGCAAAGACTGACTCTGTATATGTAGTGCAGTAGCATCAGCTAAAATTGGTGTAATACAAAGACACAGTGTAATTGGTATAATACAAAGACATAGCTGTTTTTTTCCATGGTATGTGAAAAAAAAAATTACATTATTTTGCCATTTCAGCACAAAATTGAAAAGGCAAAATTTTGCTTGTTTTATTTCGGGAAATCTCCAATTTATTTTGCAGACAAATTAGTATAAATAAAGAGTGAATATTACAACCCATACAAGGAAATATCCAATGTATTATCTTAAAAGCTTGGAAATGTATTTTGACAACTACAGGTCTTTTAAACTAAGTAATTTATTTTAGTGTCGATTGGGAAAAAATTAAACCCATCAATAAAATAAGAGAATTCTGCAGATGTTCCTTACAAATAACTGTAATATGAATTTGCATTTTGCATACTTTACTTCAGTAATCAATTTTAATGGCTCATAATCCATATCATTATTTAAGAAATGACAAAATCATTGACTTACTCATAACACTTGCTAATTATTTTTTAAAATAAATTCTACACATGACTAAGGAAACACCCATTTCCATTTGCTTTATGTTAAATCAACATCTAGCCACTCATGGTGATTTCATTCAAAGAAAACAGAAGGAACACATTAGCTGTGTGGTTAAAGAGATTGATGGGCTTCAAACATTTTAACCATGGATGGTTTTTTTCCAACTGTAGAAACTCATGTTTTTAATTTAAATAGCTTCAAGAAAATGAAGATAATTTTATTCAACAAAGCTGTTGTTTCTTGTTTCTTAGACAGAAATTAATTTAATTTTGTTTAATTAAGTAACATTAGAAAACAAC
Source organism: Ceyx melanurus (assembly GCA_024611195.1). Classification (NCBI taxonomy): domain Eukaryota; kingdom Metazoa; phylum Chordata; class Aves; order Coraciiformes; family Alcedinidae; genus Ceyx; species Ceyx melanurus. The sequence goes on along the minus strand of JANHGL010007734.1, from coordinate 278,938 downwards.
CTTGTGGAGAGAAAACGCAGCTATGCAACAAAAACACGTGTATGCCCTATTAACTAGGTATTCTGAAACAGAATGTTTATATCACATTAAAAAAATCTAAGAGATCAATAAGATTTTAACCAGTGAATTTATATGCAGTTTTTTATGGGCATGCTAAGACTCTCCAGTCTCTGAAAAGTAAATATTGGGGAGCAATGGAGCTCAGTGTTACTGAAGAGGTACATTTCTTGCTTTAGGCTTTGAGTATGAGTATCTGTTGGTGGAGTAAAGGCTGCAGTTTAATTGTACAAGCATTTATAAGGGCCAGGGAGTTTTCAAGATTGAGCTGTTAGGAGTCATCTGGCAGAATGCATTTAAAAAGATACAATTCCCTGTTTTCATATGAAAAACTCGGCACAGAGGCTGAAACGATCATACCAGGAAAGCAACTGCAGTGCTCAGCTTTTGGGGAAAGAGACATGTCATGAGATCCCAATTCTCCAAATAGTTTTGCACATTTCTAGGTTCCCTTTCCTCCAAATGCTGTATCTGCATAGGCATTACTTCTGCATTTTGGCAGCAAATAATGGGTTTTTTTTAAAAGGAAAGCAGAAAGGCCCAAGAGAATAGTGAGAAATTAAATAGATTTTTCTATTTAAAATAATTTTGCCTGGCAGGTAGAAAGCTCCTTCTCATCCTCTCCCTTACACATCTATATTATACAATTTGCTATGATTTTGCTAAATCTCCGTATCTGTTTCACTCAGTAATTTGCAGGCGGAGAAGTACCCTGTATCTCACACTGGCATGTGTGGAGGTCGCTGCATATTCTCACCATCTCTCTTCACCTCTTGCTGCTCTACTGCTTGATGGAACAGAATGAGAATATTTGGAATTGAATGGGAGGAGGGCTGGATGTTTATGCTAAACCCCTGCGCCTTTTATGATTTATTTTATCAAACTCCAGTTTCATATCTAGAACTTCCCTTCATTACAGAGTGCTTTTAACTATATTACCTAGGTCACTGGCCACACTTCTGTTTCTTGTGTGCCACAAAATGAAAAGTGATGCAAAAAAGATTAACAAAGAATGGAGAATTCAAAAGCAAATTATTATATTTGCAAGTATGAATTAATGAAGGCTTTTCTCCTCTTACCCTAACACCTAATGGAATCATCCTGCACCATTAAAATCCATTTTCTTGGCTTAGGCTAAGATTTGAAGATAAATTTATTTTTCTGTGCACAGCTCTACAAACCCATAAATATTTATATGCCCACATACAAGGTAAGGTTAAATTTACTTTCCTGAAAAGTTATGGGATAAAATACCTCAAATTCTTGAACCACTGACCAGAACTCAGGCCTCCAAATTTGTTTGCCCAAATCATTAAGTTGCAGAATCATGTTCCCTCTGGTACTGTCACTTTGTAGTCCAATGAATCCTGAATAATTTTCTGTCTGATGCATGACTTTAACAGGACAAGTGGAGAATATCTCCATCTCCAATCAGGCTGTGGGTTAGAGAAGTACTTAGCTGGGGAAAAATATGTCTTCAAAACTCTTCAGGTAGAGAAGACAACTGATCCTGTTTCACACACTTTGCTGCTAACTGCTGGTTGTAGAAAAAAGCTACACCACTAAAAGCAAGTGGTGATTACTGCTGGTTTTAGTGACAGGCTAACTGTGTTGGTGGGTCTCAGATATTCTTAAAGTATGGCTGTCGCCTTTAACTGCTAGCTTTGTTTTACAGACAGCCTTTGCAATGATGTAGGCATAGAGCTCCTTAGTTTGGTTTATATTGACTGAAGCAATATTCAGCATGAGTGTTACAGCTGTAGGAAAATTTAATATAAAAACATGGAAGTTCATATTGAACATCTTCCTCAGGTTGGCAGCATTGAAGTAGAGGGTTTTTTAAGATTAAGGATGCAAATTCCTTCCACGTTTCTCTTTAGGAATCCACTTGTTGGAATTCTAGATGATGCCTACATGAACAACTGAGCCATAGTCACAGTAATCAAGTGCAGAGATATTGTAATAGGTTACGAAGAGGAAAGAACAGCATGCTCACTATCAATCATGAACAGAAAAGAACCTCCTACTGGGACTTCCTCACCTCATTATTGCAACTTTCAAATTCCCTTACTGAAAAGCAGGATATGGGAGCCATATTTACTTCCAAACTTGCATATTTCAGTTCACATTTAATGTTCTCACAGAATGCCACTAGGTGTTACTCTGTAAGAATAAGTGGGTTGGTTTTATTTTGTTTTTGTTGTTGCTTGTTGTTTGTTTTTGGGTTGTTGGGGTTTTTTTGTGTGTTGTTGTTGTTTTCTTTTTTTAATTTAGATTTTTCAATGGGTAGCTGTAATCCAGACAATGCATAAGTAGTGCTTTACATAGAGTTCATCTGGTTCAGCTTCTCAGTTTCCCATGCCATTCCGGAAGTGCTCATAACCTCAGTTGATTGGTTATACTTGCTTTGATTTTTGTTTTGCAGTTTAAACCAAGGACTTGTTCCCTTATGATTTTTTTATAAGAATATATTTTTTTTCCTCTTGGTACTGATTGCCACTGAAATGCTGACAGTTACGTGATTAGCTCCCTCTGGAGTGGATACCAGAGATGCATCATGGATCAGTGGTCAGAGAGCCTAGAAACAGCAGCAAATTCAGTCTCTTCCCTCACCCCATCAGCTTTGTCCATCAGCACTGCTTTGCAATCCACCTCAGCTGGCACGGGCAGAGCATGGAGGGGAAGACACAGATTTGTTTCCAGGCTTACACCTTCTAGTTCACATTTTGTCATGCTTATGTTACACTGCCAGGTGTAACTCTGGCAGCTGTAAGAACAGTCATTTTCCTTCACTGAAACTGCCTATAAAAGCCTCTGTTTCAGTAATGATTTGTTATATGTTACAAACACCTGCAGCACGTGGGAATTAATATCACTAAAGTATAGGGATCAAAGATATTCCACCTTTTTTTCTTTAATTAAATAATCATTTACTTCTGACAGACCTCGATGTTTTTGACAAATAGTATTTGAATCTGATTGAAGGTATGGTTACGCCTTCCTAAAAACACCGCAGTCAAAGAATGATATGACTACCATGCTCCTTTTGTGAAGAACATTGTTTGACTGCTTAGTACTACTGCTAATTATAAATATTAAAATATATTTCATAATTAATTAATTAAGATGTTATTCCCCACCTCACTATGAGCACCAGCTGCTGTTTGTTGAATAATCAGCACCAAAACATGATCTTTTCCTATTACATCTGGTAAGTCATAGTACTACATTTGATATATCATTAAGACAACCCACCTAAGATTTTATTGCATGTTTGGAAAGCAAAGTGATAACTCCGTATGCAGTTACAGAGGGATGGGAGAGTTTTCTGCATATGCAACTGTTGAATCTTATGGAACACTAAACCACAAATTTGCATTGTACCATTTAGGTGCCAGGCTCTGCCTTTCTGTTTTCTTTCCCTGTCACCACTTTATATAGCTACAATGGTTTAATTTGCTTTCCTTAGAATTTTTGTTGATAGTAAAATTGATGTGCAAATTCCCTATCAGTTGTATATATTAATATAATTCCCTCTCAAATACAGCTCATTGAAATTAGCACTGGTAAAAGGTGAGATACATATTCATACAGTTATTTACATAAATCCCATTCATCTTTATGCACACTAAGCTTTAATGTATCTACTACTGCAGGTAATTTTAGCACAAGCAAAACAGCACACAAGTGACATCTAACTTGCCAAAGATTAGATGTTTTCTAATAAATAGATTATTTGAAGACAAAAGATTCTATAAGATGTTACTTCTTTGACATTATATTTTTTAATGAATAAAGATTTCCTTTAATGTTGTGCATTTTTTAACTTTGCCGCTTAGTGCAAGCCAGTTTTGAATTTCCAAGGAATTTATTGGTGAAAATTTATCACCTTACAATCCATTGTCATAGTAAACCTTACAAATTAGACCTTTTATTACAGTGCTAAAGTTGTCAGGTCAGCTCTATTCTGCCTTACAACTGAATTAATCTACATTTTCAAAAAGATTAGTACATATATGGTAATATGTTTGTTTCCTTTGGGGAAACTAGTGTCTTTACAACCAAAAGTTGAAAACAGTGATGTATTTCACCAACGAATCACACACAATTGTTTTTTTTTGCAAATGATATAAATTGTGCATGACACCTAATTTATGATACAGTATAAAATGGTGTATTAGTCTTCTCGTAAACTAAACGTTTCACTTAGATCTGTGGCATGAAGCAACTTATCAGACAGAATACAAGCTAGACCACAAATAAGTTTCATAAAATTAAGTATATCCTAGGAACTGATCTATACAGCCTAACATTTTTATCAGTTCTGGTGACAAAAATATCTTTAAAATCAGTTGCAATATGCATATCGCTCTGCAAATTATTTACATGGATTATAGAATGCTACTATAAGAAAAATCATCAGGTCATTATCTAGAGAGCTTCAGGGAATTAAGGCATCATCTATTCCTTGTTGTGAAAGACATTTGGTACTAAAAATATCAATTGAAATCTACTATGTGCAGGTGCAGATTTTACTTAGCAATGCAGCTCTGTTTGTGTAAGTGATGTTTTCCTCAGTAAACAGAGGAGCTGCAAGGTCATGAAACAAACAATGGCACATATCTCTCAGAAAAAAAAAATGCTTTACTGTATAGACTTGCAATTTTTATATTTCCCTTAGCATAATGCAGCAACACATTGAGACTCTATTTTTCACAATTTTCCAGTTAATGAAAGTAATGTTTAAATACTCTGAAGTTAGATTATTAACTTCTACAAAATAGAAACAGATGTGTGTCTTAGTATGCTATTAAATTTATGATTTACATAGTATTCTTGAATACAGCTGAGCAGAGGCCAATGATTCTAATTTGCTCTAGATTTACAATAACCTGATCTGGTTTTTGTAAGTACCGAAACACTTTAAACAAAATTAGAAAGCCGTTGTGCTTTGTGTGATTAAAGATGCAATTCCCTTTGGGGTAATGAGAAGAGTTAGAACATGTTTCTTTCTTTATGGATGTTTCTATTATAAACACGAGAGCCATATATTATGTATTTTTGTTGCTATTTCCTTAGTTTTAATTATAAAATAAACTGATTGTGTTGTACTGGAGTTATACTGAAACAAGGCCAAAATCTAGCTAAAGAATGCATACAGAGGTTCATAAAAATCTTTAAAATTCTTCCAAGGGTCTTAACATCTTGTTAGAAAAAAGCTAGTTCCTTATAGTTTGCGGAGAACAAAACATGTCTTTGATTTAAAACTGGACAATTTAAAGATTTCTTTAAAAAGCTAACACATTTCTCAGCTTATTAAACTAGGTTAAAGCACAAAATTTTGCAGGACAAAGGTTCAGTGGATTCATAGCAATTTACATTTGGAGATACATATTTGCTGTATCGAGTGGAAGAAATGACAATTGGAATGATTTACACATTCAAATATGTTGTATCTCTGGGTAGAGATCAAGCTGTATTGTTGCTTCAGTAACTACTGGGGTTTTTTTTAAAAAAAGAGGCAAAATGAGATTAGGTGTGTCACGTATAGGCAAGTGGCATGTGAGAGGAATACTCTGTGTATGAATAAGGCATGATTCAAAGCCTGGAAATCAGAAGTCAGGGCTATTACGATGTATGGATTCAGGGTTAGCTAGCAATGAGGTATTTCCATATTCTAATCTATGACTCTAAAAAGGACTTCTTTTGTGGCCAAAGTGTATGTCGTTTAGCATTGTAATTCTCTTCTTACATGGAAAGGTGATGCAGCAATAAAGTGTAAGCATCTATTTCAGAGAGACTTTTCATACTAATTTTTAAGGCCACTTCAACTGTTCATATTGCATCCCCAAAAATCTAATACATTTATGAATGTAGAAGTACTGAACCAGGCCTCTACTTCACAAAGTGTCCAGAACATAACATTATTTCACATATTATGTTATTAATTTGCTATTTTACATAATGCATTGAAGGTAATATATGCTCAATATTATATATTCATATTTTATTGTACTACTATATATGTATTTATATTTATCTTCACCTCTGATGAGATGTTTAATATTATTAATCCTTTCATTTTAATGATATATAATTAACTATCATTAAAACGGGAGTATTACCTTTTAATAAAAATTTAATCATACATTTACTCAAGCACAGGATCAAAATGCTACACAGGGATGAGATGTCTTAAAAGTGACTGAATGTATTAAATTTATTTGGTCACTCAGCTCATCCAGTGCACTTAGAGGTTGCCATTTGTGCTTCCCTCAAGAGATCTCCAAGGGTAAACTCCCACACTCCTACCACATTCATTGACTTGGGATTACAGTCACATAGGCAGAGCCACAAGCATAGCTCTCAGCCTGTGTGTTGCTTCAAATTCAGCTTTCAGATTTACCAGTGCACTTCCTGACAGCTATAGCTGTTGGCTGTGGATGGCCATGATGCAGCATTGGTAGAATTTTTAACTCAGCCAGACCAATGTGTACATATTTCATTATAAGAAAGGATGAAGATCACTATGGAATTATTTTATTTTTTTTTCCTGGGGGTCTGACAATGGCAACTGGAATGAAAAAAAATATTTCCATAATACAGTGAGGCTAAAGTGCATAGAACTGGTCTAGTTTTGTGGTTTCATCGACTTTCTAAGGAAATATTTCAATTAAACACATAATTACCAATACAAGACTAACAAGAGATTGGCAAACATGGTGATGAATTCAAGTTTAAGTTGTGTCTAGGGAAGAATAGATATTAGAGAATCATTTGGTGGTTTGTTTGTTTTTTCTTTTTTTTTTTTAAATAAATGAATATGAATATGGGAAAATTATGGGCAAGAATGAATGGCATCAGGACATTGTGACCTCACACTTACCTTTCACCTATGACTTAACATAAGCTGACCCCCCACATCTGCAAACACACAAGTTTTGGTGAGCAAACGTTTGCAGAAACAAGACCATATCCCCAGTCCTACAAATATTTATGTGTGTTAAATCTCATCAACAATATGAACCTAAATATCACAGATATTAATAGAATTATAGAATGGTAGGGTTTGGAAGGGAACTCTGGAGATTGTCTAGTCCAACACCCCTGCCAGAGCAGGATGCTGGGACACTTGTCATCTTGTATTTAATATTAAAGCTGATGGTGAGTTTTGGAGAAGGAGCTTTTAATTGTTCTGTTAAATTCATACTAACTCACTGAGTCCCAGAGTATGAAATTGTGTTTGCAGTGAACTGCTGTTCAAGGAGCCCTGTGTGATTAACTTGGAGACAGGAAGTAAAAACTGCAGATGAGAATTCCATGTGTCTGAGGCAAAGCACCTGAAAGGAAAGCTCACATTTTAATGACAGAGCATGGGATGGCCATTATAAGAATATATTGTATTGATAAAAAGGGAAAACACCTGGTCAACAAAGGGTTTGTAATATTTTCTTCATATTAGTTATATTAAAGTCTTATTAAGCTGTTGGAAGACTTTGGTTCATTATGAACACTCTGTTTCGTAAAGATGCTGGGTGAGTCTGGTTGCACTTAGCATAATTTGTTTTCCAATCCACTCTGAGTTGCCCAGACCTACTTATATCAAAGTCAACATTTTTTTTTTCCAAAGAGAATTAAATCAAGTTTAATTTTTCTTCAAAAATAGACTTATTTAGATTTCTTAACTGTCAATTTTCTTCAGACAATTACTGCATAACAGCATTTTTTAATGACCAAAAATCCAATCTTTTATGTGATTCTTTATATTAAATCCTACCATAAAAACATTTGTCTGGTGCAATTACTCAGCAACCCAGAATAGGGGGGTAGTTCAAAACTGTATTTATATTGGTTTTGAACCTTCCTAATGTGATTTAAAATTACCTTATCCCAAAATACATTTAAAACTCAAAGGAGACTGTATTTTAAATGTTTTCATGACTAGAAGCCTACATACATTAGGTAAATATTAACTAAAAATACAATGGATCCTGTTCTACTCTTTTCTTTGTATGTCCTGGAGCTATTTCATATTATTATTGACATAGGGAAGACAATTCAACAAACTTCTGAGTGGTAACAAGGCCATTTTGCAATGGCTCTTTTGTTGAGCAATGAGGTTGTGTAGAGAAGGGCAGATTTTGACTATGCAGGTCCTGCCATTCTGATCACTATTGCAAAAGACTCAGGTCAGAAAGTTTAAATGTCTAAAATCTATAGACTGCCTGCTGTCAGAAAATACCAAACTAGAGATTCTGGTAAAAATCTGTAGAAGAACTTTGCATCTTCTGAGAAAACTCTCTTTTTTTTTTTTTTTAATGCAGACCCGATCTTCATTGAAGAGCTTCTGTCTTCATTATTTAATTTCTTTGTGGAGCTTACAGTCAACATGATCCTGTTGAGTTCTTTATTTAATATGTTTCAGAGCACAGGACACCTGCTGACTTCTTTAATAACGAGTTGTCCTCAGTTGGCTTATATGTGAAAACTGTGCAGCAGAGGCAAGTAAAGGATAACCTTAGACATTATGACTGATTCCATTAAAAAATAAAATAAAACTATGTCCAGGCTCCACACCCAAAGTCCCTGAAATAAATTTGCAAGGGCTTTTCACAGCATGGAATCTAGGAGAATTTTTTTGTTGTTTTTAATTGAATTCTGTTCTGTGTAAGTGCAGCTCAGTGGAATTCAATTTCCATGTAGGCTCCCAGGAAAGAAATACATGCTAAGTATTTTTATTGCTAATGTTTTGGATTTAGTTTCTTAAGGATTATTTAGATTTGACTGTGGACAGAGTTGCTTGTGTTTAACCATAATACACTGCTCTCTGCCTTTTGTTGGAGAAAAGATTCTCAAAAAGGGTTGGCTAAAGCACAGAAAATTTAACCATGAATAAATTCCCGGGGTTTATATCGTATTAACAAGGCTCAAACTCTACTTCTTTATACAAACCCTACAAATTCAATGGAAAATCATTGTATTTCCAATTCAACCTTTTTTTTTTTCTTTCTTTTTTCCACTTTAATACATTTTCTCCTACTTTGTTAGAAGCTTCTTTCATACTTTTTTAGGAGATGTATGAGAAAATAGTGCTACAGATGATTCAGGAAAGCCCTACAGTCTCACTCCTGCAGTTTCTAAGTAAGGTAAGAAACCCTACTAGGATCAACGAGTCCTTCTGGTGCTCTGAGTGGATGGTAACTAATCAGAGAAATCAGTCTTTAAACAGTTTATCTTAATTGGCTTTATTCTGCACTCCCACAATTTCTCCTGTAATTCTTTCACTACTGCTGATACTATTTTATGACAGCCCACAAAACTCAGACAAAAAAAGTATCTCACAAATGAAAACTACACTATTAGTTCACACAGATTGTTTTTCTTTGTCAACAGAATCTTAAAAAAATGTTTTTTGTCTTACAACTATAAACTCTTGACTGTTAAAGCAAACTGTTAAAATAGAGAACTGCTTTGTTTTAGTTCTTTCATGTTAATCCTTGATTTCAGACTAAGAAATACTCAGAACCAGAGGTTCAGCCTTGTTAATAGTTTAATGTTACAATCAATAAATTAAGCAGCCTTTATCTGCCCTTGGTGCTATATGAAGGATGCTCACCTGGTGAAGGAACAGGTGCTTCCACCCTGGATTCTGTCACAGAATTTGGATCTAATCCAAAGGATGCCCAAATCTGTATTAGAAAACAGACTCTGCATAACTCGTATTTAAATTTACTTCCCTTTTCTCTAAGAAGAAATGTCTCCATTCACTGTGTTATCTACTTTATATAGTCTATAATATATCATCAATGTACCTGTCTTCCTATACTACATATATTTTTATTACATTGTTGAAGAATCTTTGAGTGTTGGGTTAATAGTATTCTTATTTTTAATGGTGTATTGTTAAAGATAAGTTTGTTGTACATGTATAGGGTTTTTTAATACCTTTGTTAAGTTTGTCAGGAAATTAGGATATGGTAGAGATATACATCCTTTTTAAATCTGCCTTGTAACATCCCGTGCACACAATCCCCTTTCAAATTCTGCTCATAAATCATCATTTTGTATGTGTCCATGACAGTTTGATTTTCTGTAGACACAGTTCTTGCTACAGGACATCTACTGTTGCTAGCTTTGTAAGCATCTTGTGACTGTTACTTTGAAGAACCAAGACAAATCAACAGCTAAACTGCAGGATGATAGCAACCAGGACAGCCTGTGTGTATGGTTATCAAAGGATTCAAATCATAGAACCATAGAATGGTAGAGGTTTCAAGGGATCTCTGGAGATCACCAAGTCAACCCCTCTGCCAGCGCAGGATCACCCAGGGCATGTTGTACAGAAACAGATCCAGGCAGGTCTTGAAAGTCTCCAGAGAAGGAGGCTCCACAGCCCCTCTGTGCAGCCTGTTCCAAGCTCCATCATTTTCACAGCAAAAATGTTTTTCTTCATGTTGAAGTGGAAATTCCTGTGTTTCACCTTGTGACCATTATCTCTTATCCTGTCACAGGGCACCATGGAAAAGAGACTGACACCCACCCCTCAGATATTTATAGACATGAATAAGGTCACTTTTCCAGACTGAACAGCCTTAGGCCACTCAGCCTTGTTTCATAGGAGTGATGTTCCAGTCCCTTCATCATCCTTGTAGCTCTCTGTTGGACTCTCTCCAGTAGATCCCTGTCTATCTTGAACCGGGTATCCCAAAACTGGATACAAGTCAGGATTGAAGCAGGAAAACACAAAGAGCAAATGGCAAACCCAACCTAAAGACCTTCTGTAGTGCTACCTCCTTTTGAAGTTGCACAAGGTTTACTTTTCAGTCTTATTGTTGCTCAAATGTCATGGGAACGGCGGGCAGATGTCAAGAGGTGAGGAACCAATGCCAGAAACAACAGAAATCCCCTAAGCTGAAGCTGAAGACTAGCAAACCATCACGGTTTCAGTCTATAGAGCAAGAATGAGTCTGCAGGGCCACTGCACCCTATGTCTCCTGACAGTTACAATCCACCAAAAAGTTGCTGGTCTGGGAAATAACAGAGGAAAAAATATGTATGAATACACAGTGGCTAGGGATTAATTTGCAATTCAGGTCTGATTTCACACCAAGCAGGAGCAGAAGTTATGCAGGCAATTTAGAGCTGCCCAGGCTGTGGGCAGGGCAGGCACCTGGGCTTTGCACTTCTCTGCAGCTCCCTGCAGCCAGCTTCATCAGGGCAGTCTTCAGGTGGAAGACTGCTCTCTCCAAAGATTTAATAGCTCATCTTCCCTTTGTTTTATTGCAATACTTATGGTGAAGCTAAGCTGTTCACAAACAGATAAAAATATATAGATTTTTTTTTTCTTCCCATGCTCTGTGCAATTATTTTGTAGCACATGAGGAAAAATGTTTATGTTCTGTCTAATTCAGTCTAAATAAAATGTTAAAAGGTGACAATCTCTTTAAACATTACTGATCATTACTTACAAAACTATATTTTAAAATTGTGAAAACAAATGCTTTGACCTTGTGAGCTATGGAAATATTTAAAAAACAAATCTGCTATGCTTTTTTGGCTAATAGTTGTGATTTGCATAGTTGAACCTTGAATGCAGTCATAAATAGCTACAGAATCCAGCCTGGCATAATGCCCAGCAATGTTAGGGTGCCAGACAAAAAATCGGGTCAACCACTTATCAAGTAAGTCATTCTGTCTCAACAAGGTGATGTCTAACAAAGAAGCTACAAGGCTGAAGACAGATAACATATTCAGCTGCTGTTCAGAAAGACAAGAACTTTTCATTTATCAGCATAATCTACTACTTGTAATCAGTACACCGAGTGAACTCCCTCTTGTAAAAAAGAGAAAAGCCCATCAATTGTTTTTGCTAATTAAGATGAATATTGTTCCTGTGAAATGAACCAAAAAGTTCTGTGTAACCAGAATCCCAAAAGAGATCTATAATCTCAAAGAATAATTGCACAGAGTTTTAATTGAGAAGAAAGTGAGAACTCTTTTGGTTTTTTGTGGTTTTTTTTTTTTCCTTCATTTATTAGCTGTGATGCTCTTGTATGTATGTTAGTGGGTCTTTTCTGTTCTTAGTTTATCGAACATGCGTTTCCATATATTAAAAGTTGTGAAATTAAATTCATTTAAAAATGTGTATATTTTTAATGAAATGCTACCATTAAATGTTACATATTCAGGAATAATTTTAGGTAACAGATCATTTATAAACATATATAGAAAAAAGTTCATTTTTAGATTAAAATCTAGATGTTGTGGCTGTTCATAGTAATGTGCCTTTAATCTTTATTCATAAAGTACAGCTAGAATTAGAAATAAGAAGGAAAGTATGTTTTCTTAAAGGGATATTAATTATAATAAACTATTTCTTTTCTTCTTTGATATTTATCTTGTTTTCAGGATTTTAAAAAGCCTTGCAATGTTGAAAGGGAGTAATATGAGGAAGCTCAGTTTCCCATTTCTTACACAAAAGACACTCAACTTGAACATATATTTGTATTTTGGTTAATATTTACATAAAGGAAATCCATAATCAGTGAAGTAACCCTTGATTCCCAAGTAAGTCAGGGAAATTTCATTGAGATGTATGTGATTACACATATAAAAATTAATTCTTCCCAAAATAATCTCTTACTCTTTGTTGTAGTAACCCTTAAGGTCCAAGCCTTTCTCCTATCTTCTTTGCTTACAGTGTAAATCACACAGTTGGCCTTAAAATAATTATAGTTTCACTTAACATGCAAATTTAGAATTATAAATTACCTCAAATCAGGATACTGGATTAATATATTTGTTTTCATAAAGAATAAAATGTGTCTCTCTTCTGCCCTTTCCCCAAGCCTTCTTCACAAGATCAGTCTCAGGCTAAAATGGTTTTAAGCAGACTAAAGCTGCTGGTAAACACTTACCTTTGACAATATTATTGCCTAATGAGCATTGCAGAAAAGGGTGTATGCAGCACAAGTGTCTGTCTGTGGCTGCAACCTACATATGATCCTGGTGCCAAGTACCTACTGCTAATAGGCAAATATACAAAAAAGACAGGCCTTTTGATGGTTTAATCCCAAACATACTTAACTGTCACATAGTTAATCTTTTTGATTAAAAATTACTCGAGTTCTTCTTGAACATTTTTATGTTTGTGGACGAAGGGGGTTAAATGTAGTTCTCAGGCCTGTTTGGACTGATGGGTTCATAATGAATTTTCCTTCTCTATAATCACAGATAAACTCCTAGGTGGTCCTCAACCCTGATACTTCTGAAATACCCCCTGGTAGCAGTCAGGTAAAAATACATTACAAACTTTGGCAAAGCAGACCTCACTGTTATTAATAGAGGACTAGATCTACAGGTGAAAACCAAGTGTTTCAAAACAGCTTCACAGGCAGGTTTTGCTTTCCTAGAAAAAAGTTTCAGTGTTCACCAGAAATCAAGTCAACATTCTTTAAGTTCATCATAAAACTTGTATTTTGCTATTGGTTTTTATGAACACTGGAAACTTTGATACTATTTCTATCAAAGAGAACAAAAAAATCAGTCCCACATCTTCTAAATCTATCATTTTTTTAAGCTGTCCTGCATTAAATTTTGTGAATAATCTTCTTTCTAAAGGGTTTTGAGTTTCTTTTGGGATTAGATGGAAGATCTTTCAAGTGGAACACTAAGAAGCAGTCACATTTCAAGTGAGAATTTGTGCTCCAATGGGATATTTTTTTCAAGTAATATTTCTTTCTACTTTCACAGTAGTTTCACATCATGATGGCTTTATGTTGATTTCAGACTATATTTTTATGTTGTGGGAAAGATTTTTTTTGTAAAGTGAATGCCCAAGACCTGTTGGAAAACATTGCTCCTTAGCAACATACTCACAGGATTCTGTACAGTTTGGTCAGAAGTGTTATTTTAGGATGACCTTTACACATAGAGTATGATGAATTTTTCATTTTATTTGATTGTAAAGATGTTATGATCAAGGGGCAAAATAAATATTGCCTTTTTCAGCCATAAAAAAAAAAACAACCGACAAATGAAACCATCTTTTTTAAACAACATGATAGCATGCAGAAGTGATAGCTACATTTGGAAACTACATATTTTTAAATTCACAGATATAGCAAAGCCCTAGAGAAACATATACAAAGATCAATTTTATACAGTTCAAATAGTAACACATGCTCTGAAACTCACCCTTCCTCAGCCTAAGGAAGAGAGATATTTATGTTCTTTGCTGATAGGACAACATATGTTCTTGGATGATAGGACAACATATTTATGTTTATGGGAATTTATATATAATAATATATAATTAAGAAAAACAAAAAGTTAAGCATTCTGGAGTCAGCAGCATTTCTGTCAAAGATGTTAAATTCTAACTTATTTTCTTTTGAAGAATTAGCGTAACGTTCTGCAAATCTTTTCTAGGTAGCTTACAGGATTTGAATATTCAAATATTTTCAGTTGTATAAGCCATATAATTATGAAATTGTACAGCACCGTTATTTTTTGAGTAATTTGGCAATCTTTTCTTCAAGCATTTACCTTATGTTCTTTGTTATCAGAAACAGAAATAGCTTTCTGCTTACCATTCTGGAAAAGATGGAATTCATCATCCTGCTATAAAGACCCTAGAAAGCAAAGAAAATGTTATTAGTTATTATACTCTTATCTGCAGGGATTCTAGCTGCCAAACAATGCATCAGCATCAAAACAAAAAATGAAAATATGTGTTCAAATCATAGATCAATAGTTTAATGCAGTTCTGAATATATATTACATGTACTTAGCAGGTACCGGATTAGAAAAAAGCACAGGCTATTGTGCATATCTGTATTTAGAACTGCATGCCAGCTGGAATTTATTTGCATAGTGTTCATAAAATAACAGACACAGGATCTTGGCATCCAGCTTGTGATTGTGCTTTTGAAAATAAAACCATGGGCTTGCTGTCACTCTGCTGCGGAGTGGGAGAAAACAAGGTAAGGCTTGTTCATAAAGGGTTAAGATGAGAAGAGACAATGATCAATGAAATGTTAAAGATTTTCTTCTTGACTCATTAAGAAATTTGTATTATGGTTTGCTTTTAAACAAAAATATTTTAATGGCTATAAAAATAATTAATCAGCCTTTACCTTTTGGTTTTTTTAAAAAAAAGGATTGCTTATGAGTTACAAGTTTGTAATAGTTTGACTGGAGTACTGTGGAAGTACTAAGTACACCACACACCTCATCAGCATGCTTTAACTGCCATGTGGAAATGAAAGAATGGCTACTGGTTAGCTCTCTTTTCTTCTTTCTTTTTTGTTATCTCTTTCAGTCTGTTTTATACCTGATATCATACATATTCTGTTTTCTTTAGAAAGAAATTAATCGCTGTTACCAGTTCCTTTAACTAAAGGTTGAACAGAGTGTTCACTGTCACTCGCTACACAGAGATTTTGAACTTTTCTATGATATCTTGTGCTCTATGTCCCAGATGTGCCGTTCAAGATTTAAAAGTTTGAAGAAAAGTAGCCTAAATTCTGAAATAATTTCTTACACAGAATACAACTTTATTCCTGTTGAAGTGGCCAAGGTTAGGTACAGAATCTGCCCTTCTACCTTGTAAATAGTTTTCAGAGGTATTATACCAAAGAAGGAAAAATGCTTAAACCACAACTGTTATTCTTAACTATTTTAATCCTTTGAGAAAATTAAATCCTGAAGTAAACACACAAGGTTAATAATAATTAAAGATTAATTCTAGGAATTCAGGAATTATAGAAATTATAAAGGAATTCAGTTAAAAATTGTGTTTAGAAAACGTTACTTTAACCAAGTGATACAGTAAAAAATCACTTGGAAAATAATGTTGATGTCTAGGTAGGGCTATTACTTTTAGAGAGGAAAACTAAAACCTAAAACAAACGATAGATTGATTCCAGGTACCCACCATGACCACATATACCACCAGATGAAATATAAATGTTTACAGGTAAGGGAGCGTGCACATAGAGAAGAATTCCCTGGTATGATACAGGAGTTATTTCCGTTCAAGGAGTTTACCTTGGGCAAAAAAGGGAGTTTCCAGGGTGTTCAGTGCTGCAGAAATTCAGACTTAATCTAGGTTGCAGCACAGCACAAGATATAGGGAGCCTGGATACAGCTAATGTAAATTAGAACAGTCCCTGAGGGCTGCTCTAATTTACGTGGAGATTCATTGGCCTGTATCCAGCCTTGAATGTGAGCATCTACAGAGATGGCTTAAAGCCACTTTTGCTCCGTTCTTTGTAGCCTACATCTTCTGTGAGGTACTTTCTGTGAGAAGTAGCCCAGACGATCTCTTTGGCTTCATTTATGAAATGCAGAAAAGCAGGGTCCCCCTCAGCGAAAGAAACCCTATTTCACCTAAGCATAAAATGAACCCTTTGAACATCCAACTTAGTTGAGTCAAGTTCCCACAAAGCACTGGCTTCTGCTTCCTTCCCAGAGATCTTAACTCCTTAGCCCTCACAGTTTGCAAACCGTGCTGTTTGGGTGAGGTAATCATAAATCCACTGCCAAAATGCATCAGTTTCAGCAAAGTAGTAGTTTCCTCCACAGAGCTTTTGAGTCCTCCTTGCCACAAAGTTATAATATATACCTTTTTTTTCAAAGCTATTTGTAAACCAATAAAATGGAACAATTTCCTAAATAAGCAGAAGTTCTAATTGGCTTCAGAAGGAATTATATTCATGAAAGGGCAGATTTTGCCTCTATTTCTTAACTGCTTAATAATTAAGACTCTAAACCATGAATTCCAATGTTGTAAAATATGAACTGAAAATTGTGAACCAGTCCCCTACCTATCAGCCACGTATGCAAGCTTCCAGACTGATCCACAAGTTGCTCAATACTTTGACATGAGTATCCCCTTGAAGTCATTGCACCAATGTTTGTGCTTAAAGTTAAGTGTATGTTTTACATCAGTAAAACCTGCTAAATCATGGCTTAAATCCTTCCGTGGATGCAGATGAGCAGAGCAGCTGAAAGTAAAATAAGTATAGTGTGACAGCTAAAGTATGAGTTATTTTTGGACGCAAATAGTTTTTAATAACAGGTTATTTGCTGGCATGTAAAATATGGAATTATTATTTTAGAAGAAGTGAGTCAAAGCTTCTCCTAGCGTTTGCTTTCACTGGCTGAAATAAATAATCTGAGTGGATGTGAGTAGGACAACTCAAATTTCGTTTAAGAAATGGACACAAACAAATTTAGTTTAAGAAATGATAACAAGTTTTGTATTTCCTTTTTAAAAATTGGGTTTGTGTAGTAATGTTACAAATACTTTCAGTGTCTCTGGTGTTGGCATTACAAATGTCAAAAAATAACCCCCTACCTAACTTATTCAGTTCCATAGCTCCTGTTTGCTCACTACATTTCTGAATCAATAAACAAATAGACTATTTTTAATCCCCAGCTCCTGAAGAGGGCAGCACGTTCTAGATATTATTGAACTGTAAGCTTTGAGATGACAGTCTGGGCTTTACTGTACTGCACACAGAGGAAGGGAGAATAAAAACTTTCTGGATGTTTTTTGTGTAGATGGTTCCCATGATACAAGAAGTCAGCAAAAGTTCTAGGCTGTTACAGACCAAGGTCAAAACTGTATTTGATTATTAAAGAGAACATTCAAATTAGCTACCTGAAGCAATGTATTTAGAAAGAGAGCAACAAAATAGCAGCAAGGAGTACTTCCATGAGGAATATGTTTTATCTTTAACACTGTAGATAACTTTTCCTATTGGCAGTGCATTGACTATCAAAACTACTAAAGAGGTTAGATTTAATTATCTCATTTCTTTGCACATTTCATCTCAATTGCTATGGCAACATTCAGTTGCCTCAGCAGCAATGTACACTTTAATCAGATATTTCCTCACTCATTTCTCTGTGCACCACAGCAATGTAGTCAAATTTACAGCCAAACCCTGATGCATCTGATAACACCTCTCAGGAATTAAGGCTAGGTTTCCCCTGCCCCTCACGCATAGCCACAAATATTTCTAGAGAGTTTTGCACCCTGATGACAAAGGCTTTAGGAGATGAAAAGTGTGTATACTTTAAATCTTCCCTAATTCACTGATTTTATGTTGTTTTCTGCCACTAATCCCTTTTTACATGGAATCTACTTACTCGGGAGCTCTTCCCATCAAGCTATGGGCAGGTCTTCTGGTCCCTGCAGGAACTCTTTCAGGGCTGAGAACAGGAAACAATCATCAGGAAGATAACATGGTTCCTCCCATATTCCACCCTGCCCTGAAAAGCTTTTGGTTTGATTACTCAGCACTGATTAAATGCTTTGTCAGAGCACATCATAATTCTTTAAGCATCTTGGCCCAGAAATCAGGAACATAGGCTAAAATAAAAGTAATTAGGAGTGATGAGCAGATACTGGGGACTCCATATTGAGATGCAGACAGTAAGAGTCAGGAAGCTAAAAGTACATGGGGGCTACTAAATTCAAGTTATGGGGAGTCTTGATTTTTCTGACATAGAATATTATCTGGTTTGAAAATGTCACCAGCAAGGTAAAGTGGGAACAGAGATAAGTTCCTAATGGTGCCTAGTTTCTGTGGTGAAAAACACATTAGAAATGCATGAGATGATAGACTGAATTAGATCGGATTATGGGCAGACATATAGGGAAGAATGATAGATATAAGGCATTAAAACATAATTCTGTATAGTCTGAAGATTGCCTTTAAATTTCCCCTTTTTTTTTTCTTTAAAGAAAATATTCCATACTGCTTTTTCCTTCACAGCTGTTCATCTGCTCACATGTAATAAACTAACACAGCTCATTTTCAGTTAAGATCTGGGATTACTGCTGTCTTAAAAATTTCTGTATATCCTGGGTAAGTACAGAGTTGACTTGGACCACTGTTGTCCCAGAGAAGTATAATGGAGTCAGAACCACTCTACGTCTTGTCAGTGATAACAAAGTTTGACCAGCCCCCCCTGCCTATGCATTATGAAGTCACTCTTAACAGTTTATCTCCATGTGAACTACAGCAGATTTTCTACAGGCTTTATAAGTCAAGATATTAAAAAATATGTGAAAAATCAATTTATTAGGAAAATACAGGAAAAAAAAAAGTTGTGCCCAATATTCTTTTCATACATGACAAGGGATCTGATAATTTATAACATGAAAGTCCACTTAATATGGGATGTCTGTTGTGGATCTGGGGATACTTTTCCAGCTGAGGTGCTGAAGCCAAACATTTGTGGGCCCATGTCATATGAGTCTCCTAATCCATAGGTGAAGCTGTTATGCTTTTAGGGTTCTGAAGGAGAAGTTACAAGGTACAGAATCTACATTGTTTTTTTCACATCAGTACTGCTGAAGAAGTACACATATACCCTTTGTAATCAATGAATCTACTCTTAGAAAACTATTTATGTGTACAGGGCTGGTCCCAGTAGTTTAAAATAGATATTTCCCTGCATCTTTATATATATAAGCTTTCTATATAACTATACACTATAAGTTTTAATACTGTGTCCAAGCAACATTTGTGCTGTAGAGGATAATTCAAAGATAATTTAAAGTTCAGAGTTTGCAATTCTGTTCTAAAATGAAAATTAAGACCCCCCAAAACTTCGTACCTAAAAAATACAATATCCATGTGTAGCTAAAGATTACAAAATATTTGTAGTACAACTTGTTCCACTTAAAGAATTAATATAAAAGTTGATTCATGGAACTTGGGAAGAGCTATGCTGATTTCAACCCACTGAGCATCTGGTGTATAGTCTTTATAATAATAATAATTTTAGACTTGTTAAAATATTTTAAACTTTATCAAGCACTTTACCTGTCTGTGTTCGTAATCATCGAGAGTTAAACATTTTCAAAACAGTGTTTTGGGGGAGGGTGTGCTTTCCACAAGGCCCAATAAGAGTATAATACAATGTAATCTCTAAGCTAAGGCACACCATGCAGTTCTATAGGGGACACACAGTTCTTACTATGTTTCTTATCAGCAGTTTACAAATTTTTACATTGGGTCACCTTTAATTTTCAGAAATAGTTTGTGTCCTCCCCTGCTTTTATTTCTTCTCCAAGAAGGTTTTTTTTTAGTCTCTGGGGTTTATTTTGTTGTTGTTGTTGTTGCTTTTTACCTGACCCCAGCCCTTCCCTCATTCTTTGTATAATAAACTACATTTTTATAACCTCCAAAAACTCCTTCGGCAATCTGGCAGGGTCTCCTTTCCTTCTGGCACCAGGAGAGCTCCTGGCACCCTCCCACTGCCCAGCACCACCCTGCTCTCTGCAGGCACCTTCTCCACAGCATCCGTTGGAGAGCCTCCTCCTGATCTACCAAAACAGAGATTTTTTTGGGAGAACCACCCATTTGGAGAACCACCTCCACATGGAGGCTGGCCCTGGTAGCTGCTGCAGCTCCATTTTTCATATTATTGTCAAAGAAGGGAGAAATTTGTGTGACAGAGAGACAGGCTAGTGTGACAAGAAAATTCAAGATCTGAGTAAAACTCCCTGGAGTTTCATTTTTTTTGATTCCCACTTCCAGGTGCTCAACACATTCCAGTTTTCCCTCTCCCCAGGTTAAAGATTCACTGGCTGGCATATTGCTTAGAGCAATTTCTGCTCAGTTCTCTAGTTGTTTAGTTTCAACTCTACTCAACTTTAAAGACCCTTTCTATAAAGCCTAATCATTATAGAGTCTGTTTTGCTTGTTTATGCAAGTGACCATGTTATTTTTATTTTTTTTTTTACAGCTTAACCAAGCTGGAAAGTGGAACTGCCACAGAGGAGGCACTGCTCAGTTTTTATGTACGTTGTACATGTACACACACACAAACATACATACATGTATATACAGAATTTGTGTATGCTCTTACTGTAGCACTAACGCTCCCTAAAGGTATTATTATGTTGTTAGGCAAATTACAATTAAACAAGAGGTAAAAGTGCACTTAAATGGAAAACTGTTAAAAAATGCCTACAGGCAAGACAGAAGTGAACAAGAGGAATTTATCTGGCTGTGTGTGTCTAGGAGTTCCTCTGGGCCAACTGACCGTGCTCCCATTTCTGCTGCAGAAAATGCAATTTCAAAAAAATTCAAAGAGGTGGTGTGACTTCCAAGCAAAATGACACACACATTTTGTTGTCTGCCTTTAAGGTAAAAATGACAGGAGTTTCTGTCAAACTCATTAAGCTACAGGACTGAATGGAGAGGGAAGGTGGGAATATATAACAGAAGAGCCAAGAAACAGATGAGACAGAGATCTATCCAGATCAGAAATGTGGTGGCATATAGTTTTGCTAACAATCACATCTAATAACATCTGGAATCAGTGAAAGCTGAGAAATCAACTTTGAGAACTTTTCTAGAAAAGATCTATAGTATTTCTAAAACTAAATGCAAAAGAGGGTGCTTTTTTTTCTGGAGGTGGGTTTTTTTTGGTTGCTTGGTTTTGGGTTTGTTTGGGTTTTTTTTTGGTTTTGGGGGTTTTTTTGTGTGGTTTTGTTGTTGCTGTTTGGATTGTTGGTTTGTTTTTTTCTTTTTCTACCAGGTGCTTCAACAAAATCCCATCAAAAATACCCAGGATATGCAGAACTGACATAGCTGAAAGTCTGCACACTGAGTTCTAAGATAAAAAGCAGCAGCAGTATATGTTAAATACATTTTAAATTTGGATTTGCAAATCACATTTTATGCAGGTGCAAATGAGTGTACTCATTAGGGGTAAAGGTCATTTATCTTTGTGGGTAGAATAGTTAGGTTTACTACATCTTTTCATTCAAACCTCAAAACAATGTATGTCACAGTGAAAGCATGTGCTGTGTAAATTATTATGCATTTTCCATTGAGACAGAAAAATGAGACGGCTTGATATCATGGTCACATAATGAAATAAGGAACTGTACTCTAACCAGTTAATTCAGTTATTTTCATGACAGTGTCATCCAGCAGTTATCACCATGACAATGCATCTTTGTTGACTTAGAAGTGCACAAAAATCAAAGAGCATTTGTATCTGGAGACAAGGATATGAAGACATGGTAGGAAGGAAGATTAAAACTGTAATTCTGTCTCATTTTTACAATACTGTAATCCCAATGGTACCACTAGAAGTACTCCAAATTTGTGCCAGGACAAAAGAAAACATCTTTTCCTCTGGTTCTATGTACTTGGAAACTATATATTATTAATGGCTATATTTACAGTCTAACTGCTATATAATGAAAGGAAATATGTGAAAAGGAAAACATAAGAAATATGAATGCATGCATCAGAATAATATAAGAAATAGGGATGTGGCTTTCTCCTGGTGAAAATGGAAATTAATCTTCTTTTAGCACTTCTCTAAGCTCAAGTCTTACAATCTAATTGTTGCATCGTAAGTACTAAATACAAATAGCTAAGATTCATGCAATACAATTTGTATATGTAATATAACTATTTTTTCCTTCGGAATTGAGCTCTGTGAAACAAATCTAACCTTAAATTAAACAATAGTCTCAAAGATATTGGTCTTTATAGGGCACTTCCATGCTTAAAACTGCTGGGAGAGCCTTTACTTCTGGATCATGCCCCTTGTGTATATTCACATTCATGTATTATTACTTTAGTGGAAAAAAGTGTTTTTATTCCCACTTCTGATAGAGTTAAACAAATTCTCTTTTGGCATCACTTACTGTATCAACAATGAGATTTATGCAGTCTCAATGCATTTCAATGTGCTATGCTAAAACTCAACTCTCCGAATGAAGGGTAGCAAAAAAACTGCTAAGGTTGAACTGGGAGCATCTTTAGTAATAATAATAATTAGTAATAATGCATGACATAGAAAGAACCGAGTTTGGCCATTTGCAGCCCATTTGAGTTTCCCAAGTTTTCTGGTTAAAATCTGTAAAAGATATTTTCATTAGTGAATTAAGGAAAATTAGATAAATCCTCTGAGACTTAAAGCATGTGAAAACCTGTTCTGCCATTCTAAAAAAGTAATTTTTCATTATGCAGCTGCAGTAAAATAGTTCCTTTTGTGAAATGTTAATTTTTAAACTCTTTTTGTGTATGAGTAAAAGGCATTTAATAAAACTCACTTATACCCTTTTTACATGTTCACATAAACACTCTGCTTGCACTATATCCTTGTTGCTTTCTTTGGCAAAATTTGGCATATACTGCGTGTTGATATTTTGTTTATTACATGCGATATTTTAAAGAACGTTTGTGGAAAGGATATAAAAAACAAGGTGCATGTGCATGTGCATAAAATAGCTGAGACTGCCAAAGGAGCATGAAGAACCTGGACCCCCAGCCCTGATTGAAATTCCATGGCAGGAGGCTCCCGCGGCAATCCCAGCCTATGTATAGAACAGAATTTCTCAGCATTTATTCAGGTATGTACCTTAAAGCAAAACTTGTGTGTGATCAAGTACCGCACGCACAGTAATGAGCATTGCAATTTCCTGAATAGCTTTTATGAGGAGGGCTCGTGCCTCTGTCTTTCTCCTCCCCTTGCTGCTTATGTTCTGCTTTCTGTTTTCCACTCTCTCCTTAAAGCCTCCACAGCAACCTGATGGACTTAGCAGGAACTGGGGTCATCGTGGTGATCAATGACTTGGACGGATGAGCATACAGCCATTGATCACACTGAATAGATTCATAGATCTTAGGCATGCCACCACGAGCAGCTGCTTTTGCTTAGCTTGCCAGCTTTCTGTCACCTCGAGGATTCAATGAAGTTCAGAGGCAGTGTGAGAAGGTTATATAATTCTGTCACGAGATCATATCTTTAATTTTTTTCATCTCTTAGACCTACAAGTCTACCCTTTGGGGGTCTGGCAGAGACTAAGAACTTCCAATATATTACATACCATAACACAGCAGTATAAAAAGTGCTATATAAAATATATAAATGTCCTTCCTTTGAACAGAATAGCAGGAGCCTTCACTCCTTTCTTTTAGAAAGAACATTACCTAATGCTGAGGAAAAACCACAGATGTATTCATGTGTGCACACATGCTTTGCTTATAATTTGAAACACATTCTCATAAACTGTCAGATATTATCATATCTGGTGTTTCTTCTCTCTTATTTAAATATTCTGTGCCCAATTTGTAGCAGTAAAAAGTAACTTTAATCGCTTGGATAAAATATTCACAGTTTAACAACCTTACTGAAAAAACCCAAAATATATTTCACCAAGTCATTAAAAGGACATTGAGGACTTGCATACCACCTTCTCATCTGAAAACTTGCCAAGCAGTGGAGTTGAAAAATATTAAAAACCTTTTTTTTTCTCCATTTTTTTCCTGTTTACTTAGCACGGGTAGTCTGTGCTCTGGCTCACCTACACTGAAGTAAAAGATGCCACAATTTTGAATGCTACTACTTCCCAGCTCCATGCCAATCCCCTCTGCTGGAAGATCATAATCCCATCATCAGCCCAGGTAAGATCAGGGCAAAGGCTTTTTCATTGGCAGTTTAAATGAACAGGCAATGTGAATGGAGGTGGCTCAAATACAGGCACATGCTTCTTTCTCTTGTCCCTGTGGGTTGACAGTAATTTCCAGCAGAACTGTAAGGTGGACAGCTGTGAGCATGAATATCTAAAATCATGGCAGCTACATCTGGCACAGTTTGTTTGTCAGAGACCCGTGACTGAAAGGCTGGTTGGCAGCGCAGTCTCTGCAGTCAGGGCTCTGCTGGAGACAGGCGCTGGAAAGCTCAGTCAAAGAATGAAAAATAAGTCTTGTACACAGGACAAAGCCATGTTGTAGTAAAGTCCTGTTTCAAAGTTTTTAAAATGCTACAATGGCTCAGAGGACTAGGGCTGGCTGTGTGCACTGCATTGAGTTCCTGTTACAGAAAAAGATGAGGGAGAAGGAACAGGGAAGTGTTCATGCTTACTAATGATGGCTATGATAGTAATATTCTCTGGTCTTCTAAATGATGCTTCCAAACGTTCGCAGAGAAAAAGTAAAAAATAAAAAAAATGGAGACATTTTCTAGGAATTAGAAAAAGCCTTCCAACATTCAAGAGAATTTTTTTTTTTAAATTGGTCATCTTGAAAAAAATTCAAATTGACAATGTCCCTTTTAATGATACACTTCAAAGCTTTAGGAAATCTCCCTGTCAAATGAGGCTACTACTCTAACACATATTCAAAGAGGTGTATGCAGCTTGAAAATGGATTAAGCAGCCAGGAAAAGAAGTCATATTCTGTTATAGGAATGCATTTCCAGGGCTTTAATGAACCTGAAGAATTTAACAATAAATATGGTACATAAATTAAGTTGATTTACTGTGTAATCTGCCACTTCTAAGCAAATGAAATAAAGATTTGAGGCTTCCTATTCTACCACCTTGCCATAGTCATACTTTATAATAAAAAAAATAGAAAAGAAAGTTGTATCAGTCTGTCTTGCAGCATTCCCTCATAGCTTTGCACATAAACTAAGTGCAAGATATGAATAATATGCTGCTTTTATTTTTTAAAGTCTCTTTGTGTCATTTACAGCCACCCAGTTAAAGAAATAAATGCCCAAAGCTAATGTATACAGAATTTTGGTGTCTGTTTTGGCTATCTGGGTGCATCAACTCCATTTCTGAGTACTCTGCTTCTTGTAAGGCCCATTTGAGTTAGAAGATACAAAATGTTAATAGAAAGTTATGGGAGTGGTGTTTTTAACTAGAGTAATTTTAATTGAAATGAAAGCAAATGCAAACACATCTCTCCATGTTAGGTTTGGTATAACCCATTTCAAAACAAAATCCATCATTCGGACTAAAACTAAGGTGACATTGTCACTTTAAATCACAACTCTGCATTTCAGCAATTGGCATCATGAAGTGGTTGTGCCACTTGCAAAATGTTCAAGGGCAGTATTGAACAACATCTACAAGCTTCCTAATGTTATTTAAAAGAAAATTCAGGTTTTTCATCTCACTAATATCTTTTCCTCTTCAATAGTGTTAACATTCTTTTTCTCACACATCACTCTTCCTCCTTTCAACTTTTTTTTTTTTTTTTTGGTGTTTGTTTCTAAATTAATCCTTTGTTTGAACTGTTACTTTTGGGAGAGAAGAAAAGTTGTACAATGATCAGCTGAATGTTTGCCAGTTTGCTTTGGGTCTTTTCACACTCTTTCTCTGAGGCCAGATCCTGCAAGGTACTGAGCATCAGGCAATTCACTAAAAGTTGAGGGTGCTGAGCATATCTAGGAACAGCCTAGCATATTGCAAGATCATGCCTTGCATAACAAGTTCTCCAAGTGATGACTATTTATGTTTCACTGAATAGACTTAGCATAAATTTTAACATCTCGGGTTTTTTACGGGCAAAGAGGAGATATTTTTAATGATCGCATCACTCAGCACTTTGAGAATGAAGCAATACCACCCAAAAAGTCTGGCAAAGAACCAGATGTCATAGTTACAAACGCACACAAAAATTGGAATACATTAGAGGCAATTACAAGGTATGTAAGCTCTTCAGTGCTGAGAAGGCAGACAGATCATTGCAAGTCCTGTCTTAATCAAATAATAATTCAAAACAAACTTACACACAATCACCAAGGAATCACAGCATGAGTGACCCCCAAAGTACTATCTACTTTGTACTGTTCATCTGGCTCTTCTTTTTTTTTATGTTACAGGTGCAGCACTAAGGGATATTGTAAATACACATGCTAAATAAAATGGAAATTTCAATATTTTAAAATAATCTTTTGCATGAAAACCACTAAAATTAACCTAAACTTCTTACCTGGAATTTTTCCAACCTGTTATATGGATAGCATCCGTATTTGCCATTTCTCCACACAAATAAGCATTTGTGATTTCTTTCACAGGAGCAGTAAAGAGCCACAGAGCCTGCAGCTGGACCTGAGCACCACAACTATCACTCAGATCTGAACTGTGCAGGGCATGATGCTGGGGAGACCCAGAGCTGCCCTTGATGCTGCCTGCCTTACACAGGCAGCTCTGTGGAGACTGCTCTTGCACTTACACTGTGCTGTTGTGACATGAGGAGTCCCTGCAGGATAGAAATTCATGCAGCTCGCAGTTATCTTGAGCTCACTTTAGTAAAGGCATTTTGAAATCTTTGTGGTTAAAAGCTGTATAAATTTTCCCAGGCTTTTTCTTGATACAAGAAAAGTATGTTTATGGCTATGTGTTCACAATTACATCTATCCCAGATAGATAGATTGTTACTTTTCCCACTTCAAAAGTGGACAGTCAGATTATACCTAATATACATTACAGTGATCTATGTCTACCTTTAATGCTCTACCTATAACTTCTTATAATACAGCACCTTTCGTCATGAAGAATTGCCAAGCATATACAAATTAAAATCCAACTCTCTTTTTGAAACCTGAATCAAACAGGCCCTACTGATCACAGAAGTATCAATACAGATGAAGAGATGTGGCAGAAAGAGAGTCCACATGGGTATGATGAAAAGCTGAAAAATTTCTATCTGAAATGTGGTTTCAGATGTGGTTTGTCTAATACAGAAGAGTCTCTGCCAATTATTTGCTAACTCCGTGGGAAAATCTAAGTTAAGCAGTGTCCATTTGCTGCATCCACCAGGAACACAGCAAGGCCTGCAGACTAGAAACAGTGCTGTAAACCTCTCCTTTAACACCAGTAATCAACTGGGGTGTTTTCATTGGTGAACACTGTGCTGATGATAGACTGCGAGTAGTTTGCTGTGCCATCATTTGTTTAGAAAATGCTGGCAGTACATGTTAGTTCAAGAATAAGTATAACCTTTATCTAATTACAGAATGACTTTCCATTGGTTATATCCTTTCCCAGTTCTATACCAAATAATAATCATTTGCCCGATGTATCATAAAAATCTCCTATTAAAATGTAGCTCAGTTGACTTTATGAATCTACACAGGATAAAGAGGCAAGAAAGACTAAGCCAGGAAATTAAAAATAATTTTAAAAAAGGAAAACAAATACTGTGAAAAGTTCTTGATCTTGAAAAATTCTTGCTCATTTTGAATTAGTTTATTCTGTTTATATCAGAAAATATCAACTAAAATACTTAACACTTCAAAATTTACTCTATTTTAGCAATTAAAACCACCTTTTCCTAATAATAATACTTTTTTCTGTTATGTTGTTTTCTAATCTGGCTTTCCAAACATTCATGCATCTAATTTATCTGAGGTCCATAGCTTCTTTCATCACTTCTCCTAATTCCATCTTTTTTTTGGACATCATTTCTACTTGTGGTGCTTTGCATACTATGAGCTTTCATCAGCTTAGACCAGAGGTTTGTATTTTCTCTTTATCATTTGCACACACACACACACAAAAAGGAAGAAAATTATATTCCAAAATAGAAAAGTTATTGCCTTTCTGTGTCCACAAACTTCTCTTTTCATACTTACATTGGTCTGCAATAATCAGAATCTCAGACTTTCCTCTTAACCTCTTTACTGTCCTGTACTCTGCCTTCATTCTTTCTGCTTCATCAACTGCCTCAATAGATTTTAAAAATAAATAAATTAAACTACATTAAAAAAACCCCAAACAAATCAAAACAAAACAAAAAAGTTTTCTTCTCTGCTTTGGTTAAAAAGGTACATCTCAGGTTAAAGAATATTCTGCTTTGGTTTATCTTCTTAACTTGGTTTTAATCAGTTTGAGGAAAACTGAAAAAAGCCACTTGGGGATCAATGCAAGAACGTAAAAAAAAGGATTTGAAAACATTTTTGTACATCAGTATAAACTCACAGTTTAAATGAAAGTGTTTAATTTCTGAGCAGACATTTCCTTAATGATAAAGAATACCTGTCTTCCATAGTATATTGAACATGTAGAGCACAAAGCACAATTAACTGAAGAAACTTCATAAAAATGACACTATAGAGGTAAAAACAGTGCTCAGCCATCAAGACAGGTACAAAACCCTGAAACTACACAACCCTTCTGCTCTATCAGCCTGCCAAAACTGTCTCCTTTCTTGTTTTGTTTTCTTCAGGTAAATTGCTGAGGCTACTGAGCGAGACAGAAGATAACAGGAGAGCTAGACCAGATTCTAAAATTAATATCAAAGTGATATATTGAAGGTCTTCTTGGGTACAGTCTCAAACTGATTTAATATGGGAGCTAACATGAAAACTCAGCTGGACAAATACGGGAGCTGAATGGAAAAATCTCTTAATTATATCTGATTTCTACAGCTTCATGCTTATCTAAACTTCATTTCAACTATTCTAGGGAACAAGATAATCTAGCAACTTGCTGATAAAGCCAAATTGAGATGCTTGAGTGGGCTCAGAACAGAAGTTTACTCAAAAAGTTATTACAAAAGTACATGCTTAAAGTCATGAAAACACTGGCAAGACAGAGATCACAATATGAACATCAGATTAGAGCAAATTCACTGATAATTTATATGCTTTAATAATTTTCTGATGTTTGGTGGAATTGTTAATAAATTTGCTGCATTCTTCTGGGTTGTTTCTTGTTATACTGTGTATTTCAGTTGTTATCCATAACATGCACACTGTGGTTTTATGATTTGCCCTGCTCTCTCTACATCCCCTTCCTTTCCCCTAAACCGACATAACAGATGTTCTATCATCAAGAAAAGCTTCTGGTGTATTTTTTGATCTATTCAATCTTTTAATAGTTATTCAGCATCAGCATGTGTCTCTGTACACCACCAAACTTTCTTTCATCTTGTGAATTTCAGATATTAATGGTCACCTCTCCTGGAAAGATGGCATATTAGTTTGTTCTATAGACAGTTCATAGTGGAGTTCTCTTTTTTAATAACTTTCTAATAAGTAAATGAATGTACTAGTTTCTGATGATTGAAAGTGGCTTCATCAGGGTACAAAGGCAGACTAAGAAGCCTTTTCATATTTCATCTGATCTCAGGTCATTGAATTGATTCTTTATGGAATATGGAATAGACTTCCAAGATTCTGTAATTAACATTCACACTGCTGCTAGTACCTGAGCTTTGCACTTTCTATTATGGAATTGATTCTTTTTTTTTTTTTTTTTCTGTGGCACTGTTTTTACTAGCTGGTCAAAAGGTTTACCAAAAACTGGGTGTTTCCACCATCTGTGCTCTAAAATTGCTGTATCAATAGAATTATTTTTCTTTAGACATCAGACCATGAAAACAATTACTTTTAAATATCAAGCTAAAATGCTGATTTGTAAATTGGCTCACAATTAGCTTAGATGTTATTTTAATTTATAGTCTTAGTGCTTTCCTAAGGGACTCCTGGATTATTATGAAGTTGTTGGGTTTGCATGGGGATGTCTTCTTTAATAATTGTAGTTATCAATATGTGCCATAAAAATGAAAATATCTAAAGTGCTTCAAAATAACATTTATAAGAATTTGAGAGTGACTGACACTAATGATGAGAGCACCTCAAAAGGTGTAATTTAACAATACACAAAATAAGGAAAGCACAACACAAAATTCTCATATCAACTTAAGTTCTAAAATCCTGTACTGAAGCCAAGAAACCTGTTTTCTTCTCTAGACCTACAGGAAAGCCAGAATTTCCAAACACTAAAGTGTTAAAGATAGAATCACAGAAGGGTTTGGGCTTGGAAAGGACCTTAAAGATCATGTAGTTCCAAGCCCCCTGCCATGGGAAGGGACATCTTCCACTAGATCAGGTTGTTCAAAGCCCCATCCAACCTGGCCTTGAACACTTCCAGGGAGGAGGCATCTGCCAACTCTCTGGGTAACCTGTTCACCATCCTCAGAATGAAGAACTTCTTCCTAATGTCCAATTTAAATCTACTCTCTTCCAGTTTGAAGCCATTAATCCTCATCCTATCACTACAAGCCCTTGTAAAAAGTCCCTCCCCAGATTTCCTATAGGCCCCCTTCAGATACGGGAAGGCCACAAGAAGGTCTCCCCAGAACC
This sequence comes from Ceyx melanurus, assembly GCA_024611195.1. Lineage (NCBI taxonomy): Eukaryota > Metazoa > Chordata > Aves > Coraciiformes > Alcedinidae > Ceyx > Ceyx melanurus. Next base: position 247,948 of record JANHGL010007734.1, on the reverse strand, counting down.
TTCTCTTCTCCAGGCTGAACAACTCCAACTCTCTCAGCCTGTTCTTGTAAGAGAACTGCTCTAGTCTCTGATAGACTCTGTGGCCCTCTGTTGGCTCCACTCCAACTGATCCACATCCTTATGATGAGGGTTCCAGAGCTAAAAGAGATACTCCAGATGAGATCTCACCACAGCACAGTACAGGGGGAGAATCACCTCCCTCAACCTGCTGGCCACGCTTCTTTAGATGGCTGATGATGGATGATCGAGCTACTGAAGTCCTTCTTTAGGGGTTCAAAAAAGAGGTTTTGAGCACTGAGCATTTTTTGTAGGGATCGCACATTAAATTGACCTTTCCTGGTGAAGAGATGCATGACCTATAATCAGCTACTAACCCTGCCTCAACCTGCATCAAGTTCCAAGGCTATTGAGGTGCAAAACCCTGTTTTCTTTCTTGTCTGCAGCAGCTTTTCTAGCAAGTGTATCTCAGATGCACATTGTCAGCATTGAGGGAGGTCGCATGATTAACTGGCAAGAAGGAAGGAATAAGAACACCCTGACTTTAATCCTGATTGAGATTCTGGAGGAATGTGTGCCTCTGGGGAACTGCTTGGCTTCCTTAAAGCATCATCCAGCATACTTGGATAGAGAAGCCCTGCTCTGAAAACCATGATCATACTTTCCAATTTAAGCATTCTATGTAAATAAACTGAGGACTAAACTGAGGACTATGAGGATGATTAAGGGGCTGGAACACCTGCCTCATGAGGAAAGGCTGAGAGACCTGGAGCTTTTTAGTCTGGAGAGAAGACTGAGAGGGGATCTAATTAATGACTATAAATAAATAAGAGCTGAGTGTCAAGAAGGCAGGGACAGCCTCTTGTCACTTGTACACTGTGATAGGATGAGGGGCAATGGATTCAAGCTTAAGCATAGGAAGTTCCACTTCAGCATGAGGAAGAACATATTTTCTGTAAGAGTGTAGGGCACTGGAATAGACTCCCCAGAGATGTTGTGGATTCTCCTTCTCTGGAGACTTTCAAGGCCCTCCTGGATGCATTTCTGAGTGATTCGCTCTAGTTTTGTCCTGCTCTAGCAGGGCGTTTAATGATCTTTGGAGGTCTCTTCCAGCCCCTAACATTCTGTGAAATGAAGAGGAAACAATTATTTTTTTTTTACTTTTTTTTTTTTTTAATGTTTCTAAAGAACACTGTTAATGAAGATATAAAACTGCAGATACAAAAGCAGTGACAATATCCATTATTTCCTGAGCACAGGTCTATCATGCAGTTTATGCTCTCAGGTGCCTGCAGGAGAAGGTAAAACCTGATGTTTGTTTACCATAGCCAAACAGGAAAGGTTGTCTATCCACCAGTGATTGAACCCCAGCAGCACTGGCCTTTTCAATAGAAAGAGGATGAGAAGGTATTTGTAAACTAAGCAGCCTTCTGTTCCTTGAGGGAAGCACACCCTTGAAACATGGGTAGGATGCTGCTGAAGACCCTGACTTTTAAGAGCCTCTTCTTGGGCATACAGTGGTGGGAAGTAAACAACAACAACAACAAAAAAAGTGATGGAGAGTATACAAATGTAACCCGTTTCTATAAGATATGATAAAATGCATTTTGATGCCCATAATATTATGATCAAATGTTCAGGTAAACTTCCTGCATCAATTATATACAATACTTGGGTACTGAAGAATACATTTAAATAATTGTTTGTTTCAGAAAATGCCTCAAAGACAGCAGAGAACTATATGGTATTGTTCTCTTTTAATCTTAAAAAAGAAAAAAAAAAGAAGTAGTTATTTTTGGAAAGGCAATTGTTAAAAATATGAATGTTATTGGATGGAGCGGCACAGTTTTCAGTAATTGCTACTGGAGTCTCTCTGGTGATTGGCTGTCAATATTTTCATAAGACTCTCCACAAGAAAAAAAAAAAAAGAAAAGTGCTTTTTAGCCTGTATTACACCAAGAAAATACAAAGACTTTGGGTGAGGAACTGGAAATTAACATTGTTTCATTTAAAGGGCAGACCACTGCAGTTACAGAGCTAGCACACTGCCTGTGTGTCTCTATATTCTCTGAAAACAGACTTCACTTTGAACTGAAGTCCTCCAGTAATAAAAAAAGAGGCTCTTTTGCCAGCTGTACAAAGAGGGGAAGTGACATCACTCTGAAAATAAATATAGAAATGGCTTTTCTGGAAATATTTATACTTTGTTCATGGATAAAGTGCTGAATGTACAGCCAAGGAGAGCCCACTGCTCATCTTGCACCACTTGAAAAAAGGAGAAAGTTTTTAAACTTGCAAAGATTCTCACTCCAGGGACCTTTTTTGTTTTTTCTCTTTTAAAATAACTGACTTTTGACACAACCTTGTCTATTTTAAAGGCCAAACATTTTCCTTACTCCCAAGTGCTTTGTGAGCCTTAGGGATATATTGTCCCTGGCAAAAACAAGATAGCAATATCCTGGGAACGGGCGATTTCCATCAGGGACAAGGAAGTCACTCCAAACCACATTTCATTCTGGTTACAGCATTTTAATGAGATTTGCAAGTCCTTTCGAGATAGTCACAAGAAAGATTCAGCACCAAACCCTCAGACAGGTCCTGAAACTTATTCTAATGTCTCAGCAGAAGGTAGATCCTAGGACTCCAGTTTTGCTGTGATATTCCTTAGATTATAATTAGCATTGCCTAATTAAAGAGTGACTAATTATTGACCTCCCAATTAATTCTGAGAGAAGCCAGATAACTGGAAATACCTATGCACATTTGAGAAGGAGCTTCTCCTGAATTATTTCCTGGAAAACATCTCTCAAAATTCATTTTCAATAATTTCCAAACCCCTTCATGATATGGATTTCAATTTAATCAAGAGAGCTATTCTTATTCTAATGAAAACATAACATACTATGACAATATGAGCAAGTATTTATCTGGGAAATAATAAAATGGTAGCTAGCAATATAACTCTGTGCAGTAAGAGTGTATATATGTGAATGCAGATGAAGGCACCATTACCTTTGGATTGCCAACTGTATCCTAGGATGCATCAAGAGGAGTGTCACCAGCAGATCAAAAGGGGTTATTTTCTTACTTTGCTCTCATGAGATCCCACCTTGAATACTGTGACCAATTCTGGTGTCCCCACCATAAGAGTGATATAGATCTGTTGGGACAAGTCCAGAGGAGGGCCACAAAGATGATCCAGGGGCTGGAGTACACCTGTTATGAGGATAGGCTGAGGGAGCTGACTCCAGGGATACCTTACAACTGCCTTCCAATACATGAAGGGATCCTACAGGAAGGATGGAGAGGGACTTTTCTCAAGTGTTCACCAATAGGATGAGGGGAAATGGTTTTAAACTGAGGTTTAAAATAAATAGGTTTAGATTGGATATTAGGAAAAAGTTCTTCAGTACAAGAATGGTGAGACTCTGGGCTTGGTTACCCAGGGGGGTTGTAGATGCCCCCTCTCTGGAGGTGTTTAAGGCCAGATTGGATGAGGCCTTGAGCAACCTCCTCTAGGTGAGAAGTGTCACTGCCCACGGCAGGGATGTTGGATTAGAGGAGCTCTGAGGTCCCTACCAGCCTGAGTCATTCTATGATTCTATGATCTGTCTCGCTATGATTGTGTCTCAGTCACTAATTGTTTTTTTGCAGACAGTGTTGCATGGATCCAGATATCTCATTGCCTCAACTTAGAGTCAAAACCAGCTAATTAAGAACAGGTTCTGTGACAGGAAAAAAGGTGATTTTAATCAGAAATTAACAGTGATTCAGATTGCGCCATTTTTTTCAGTTTACGCATTTTGAATTAATGTAGCATGAATGATGTTGCATAAAACAATGACAAGACATGAAGCCTACTCATAGAAATTACTCATCATCAGCCAGCATCAAGTACATTCAGAAGCACATGCGTTAAGTTCTGCACTGTGAGTTCAAATCATTTGTACATGAATAATGCTGGTTGTGAAAAGAATGAAAAAAAAAAAAAAAAAAAGAGATAAGGAAACTTTTGGATCCTTCTGCACTGACTTTTCTTTGACCCAGGAAAGAACAATGAATGTTTGCTTTCCCTTGGAAGGGGTGCCGATAAGGCTACACAAACAAAGAAGCAGAAGTTCAGCTGGTGCAAATTAGGACAGTTGCATTGACTTAATAGAACTGCATCCTTTCCATGAGCTAAAGATGTGGATACAAATCTTAAAGGTTCTCCTGTTATAT
>JANHGL010007734.1:139710-243710 GCA_024611195.1 Ceyx melanurus | reverse complement strand
GAAAGTGCAGTTAGTTAGAAACTTAAGCTGAAAAGTAAAATCACTGAACAGAATTTACTTGGTTTTCACCCAAACCACGACAGAATGCCCCAAAATATTTGATTCCTCTTATAACAGAGCTTTTCTACATTTGGCTTCTGCATCTGTACTGTAGCAAAGAAAACCTGGCAGTCCTTTGAGCTCCTTCTCAGTTCACTAGCACAGTGCACTCATCAGTAATATTCAAGGGGGCCTGGCCATGCACAGCCACGTTTCCTTCATTCCTTCACCCGAGACCTAACTACAATGTCAGAAAATGAGCAAAGGTCAAGCCTGTATTTACCTCAATAAAAAGGCTGTACTCTACTTTCAAGAATTTCTTTCAGATGGGGAAACAAATTCCTTCCACATAAAAACAAATTAAAATATTTTTGGTGGTGGGTGGTGATAAAGAACTAATCCAGGTAGAATTACCTACCAGTATATACCCCTGTATGTGTCTGTATCCCTTTTGCAAGGGTCACACAAAATCACTATTAAATTATTTCTTGTCATTCTGATTTTGATGTTTTGCTGAAGTTCAGAAAATGGCTGCCAGCATAAACTGTGAACTGCTTTAAAACACTTCTATCCAGGTGATGATGAATGCTCCCTAGATTTTATCTGTAAAGTGGAAAAAATAAACAAGAATACATTACTCAAGCCCTAAGATTTTTAGAAGATGAAATTCATCTAAAGGAACACTTGAGTCCTGTCTACCACCCACTGAAGTGATTAGGAATTTCAGCTAAATAAAGAATGAAGGTGAGACTGAAATGTCCATGTAATCAACCTTCACAAAAAATCTAATACAAAGTTAAAACTCTTTTGAGATAAGTGCAAACATGAGAGCACTGAAATAACACCAAAGAAATGAAGGAGGCTTTTTAAAATTCCCAACTTGTGCTTTCCTCAAAGTGTAATTCAAAACTGATTAGAAGTATTAAATCCTTTTTATGCAAAGGGTTAATAACAAAATTCAAATAGTGGTGTGGTGTCCCATGGATACTCAATAATGAAAATTCAAATGCTCATTTCTTTAAGCCTTTTGTGTCCCTTTTCTAGATAATTGGTTTTTTGCCTAATTTTTGAGGCTATTTAATAACACCTCCTGCTAGGCATCTCATGTAAACTCAGCAAGAGGAGGCATCCTGAGTAATAGAAAAGACTTCTGCTCATTTTAAAGCTCAAATTCATACTTTTCTTAACAAAGGAGATCCCCACTGTTAGAGTTTGGCAACCGCCAGGCCAACTGCATTGGGGAAGATTGGATTAGGGGGGCAGCTGACTGTGCAGTAAAGTCTCCACTCTCCAGCAGGATTTTTATGTAGATTCCATTACAATTCATGCTTTTTGGAGATAATGAAATGGATACAAAACAGTCCAAGGTTTCCAAGTCAGCAAAATAATGAAAAGTGGCATTCAGAAAGCTGATTTAATACATTTTTAACATTTGGACCCCTTTATGTGTAAGATTTGCATTTGTGCAATGTATAACATGAAATTTCCTTTTAATACCTCTGTCTAAAATCCATAGCTTTGCAAGCTATTAGTGATCATCAACTATCAAGTGTTTTCTAAGTTTAAGCTCTAATAAGCTGTATTGTTTTCCATGTGTTTACCTGAAGGCAGCATTTACCAAAGAATCAGACAAATATTTTTTGAAAAAAAAAACTTTTTTGAATGAACAGCTTTAAGCAAGTCTTTGAATATGCCACAGCACTTGTTATCAATGAGTTCCAAGTAAGAAGAGTCTGAGGTCAAGAGGGGTTGATAGCATGAACTACTCTGTTCTACTGCATAATGTATAGAATTTAACTTGTCAGTATTTGCTCTGATCATAGTGAGTTTGAACTGGAAGTCTGGATGAATGTCTTGATATTTCTTCAAATTTGTATGCTTATTGATTACAGAATGAAAATGTGCATGCTTTTGTCCAAGTGTACAGAGATAAAGACTTAATGTGCGTAAGAATACATGAAGAATTTTTATACCAGAAATACTGTACAATGTTGAGTTCTGCTTTTTTTTTTTTCCAAATTCAGCTGAAATGAAACCTTTTGATACAAAAGGTGCAGTGAGAATACTTCCATTATCTTAAAGAGTACCCATGCCATCAGGTGTCTTAATCATCTTAAAGAGTAGAAAAAGAAAGATGAAGACATCATGGGAGGTCCAATGCAGAATATAAAACACATAAACTACTTAAGAGCTGTGCAAGTTCTTTGGGTACTTCCCTTCTGGGGTTTATGTGTTTAGTATAATTTATTAGTGATAGTCAGGTTCATGGTGCTCAACAGGAGTACCTATTCAGGAGCAACATTCAAGGCCAAACTGTACTGCTAATACTGATAATGCTCTATGGTTTTATACACAACTTCCTTATTGGTGTAAATTCATCTCTTAAGGTAAAGGGGAAAAAACTTTCAGGAGCTGAAGAAGGAAATTATTGGCTATTATCTAAGCTACACATGTAGCAAGGTTATCAAAACTCTGAAATAGAATGCTTCCCATGACCTTTTGGTGTAAGTAAGTTTTCTTTCAAACTAGTATCTAGTCATTTAAATAGAGAGGAATATTTACAGTAAAGTTTCTTAACATATGCAATCAAAATAGAATCCAACTGGTGTTCCAAAAATCTTTCAAAAAAGGAATCGACCAGGATCTGAACCACAACAGCATTCTCATTATGTGAACATCTAGCTATTAAAGTTCATTATGATGATCGATGAGGTTAAAAGGTGAATTTATGAATTAAAGTTTACAAGTTGTGTTGTTTAATGGAAAACATTGAGAAGCTGCAGGAAGTAAAATCTAAGAAACAGCTATTCTTATTGTTTAGACCACAAGATCACAGTGGTCATATTGTATCATTTAAGAGTAAATATAATAGGCTTTTCTGAAGCAAACAAAAGCAGTAACGAGTTATAAACAAATGAGATATATGGAGTTTTTTGTGGTTCCAAGTTGCTCATTTGGTTATAATTACGTACCTTGCTTTTTATAGGGAAACATATTGCCAAATACACTAACTTCAGGAATATAAAATAATGTGAGAAGCAACACATGTTAGGATCCAGCTCTGCCTCCATTATACTAAGCAGCAATTACTCTGGAAAGTGCTATTAAATTAACTTCTCAGTGGACCAGATTCAGATACCTATATTCATGCAGACTAACATACTAGCCATCAGTTAGTCTTCTTTGACCTTGCTCTGAACATCATTATACTGTGAGCAGTTACTAACATGAACAGTCCCACTGATTTCAATATAATTATTGAGAAGCAAGGAACAACTCAGGATGGGTAAACTCTGCATCAAAATATATCTCAACAGGAATAAGGATGGCAGAATCAAGTCTTCTGGGTGCAGCCAGTTCGCTTAATGCTACAGTCAAACACAGTGAAGAGCATTCATGCCTGATAGCATAAAAACTGGAATGGAAAAAAGTTTCTAATTAAGAATGATAGAAGAGTGGAAAATCTTACTATTGCTTGCTAGAAGAAATACGAATATACCCAAGATGCAACAGAATCAAAACAATACAAAAGCCACTCTTTTTTTGTGTGTTTAGGAAATGCTCAAGAGTTGTTGCTGTTTGTCACAGACATATAATACTATCTTCAGGTGGTCATTGTTTCCATGTCACCTTTGAACCACACAAACCCTCGTCAACATGCTCGTCAAATATTCTGTGATTTTCTTTCAGTGAGTGATTTATAACATTTCACAGCAAGGAATGTGCCACATCCATTAAACATTAATACTGAGGTACAGTTTTCTAAATCATAGCTATCTGCTTCGTAGTCTTGTGCTTTACTTGTGTTTCAGTAAAATATATTTTTCCATATTGTTAGTTATTTCTTTGGCACCGGGCTCTACTGAAATCTCCTGAAAAGAATGGGAAAATGTATTTTTGTTTGTTTTTAAAAATACCTGAGCGTACTTGAAATACACACTGAGGGACAGTTAAATATGATAAACCATTTTATGAGACTTGAACTGAGACTACAATGTGATATATCCTCACAGCCAGGACGACTCCTGAGGGCTGCTGTAGAGAACCATCTGAAGGAAAAACTCTACAAAGGCCTTACAAGAGAGGACGTGAGAAAACCTGAGGAACTGGACTTTTTCTTTCAACTGGAGAACAACAGACTTAATGGTTTTGACACAGAAGAGAGATGTTTCCACTGGACAGTTGTTCTCCAGCTGGCCCACCACATTCATTGTTACAAAGTTCAGTGAGACACTTGGGTAGGAATTTAAAATTATGCACAAGAATAATCTCAGTGAAGTGAAAGGAACTAGACACATGCTTAAATGTAAGGTAAGATGAAGCGCATACTCCTTTCACTGTGATATTTCCTATTTGTACCTGAAGCTTAGTGAGAGAAAACACATACAGACGTAGAGCAACTCACAACACAGTACCAAGCTTGTCTCTGTGACACTCCCTTCAAGCTATTTGACTCTGGGTCCATGGGGGAGATGATTTTGCAGTATGCTGGAGGTATAGACCTCCTCAAGCACTTTTTGCTGGCTATGCAGCACAATCCGCTATACTCAGAAAAATGTATATCTTAGTTGTATGACTTGGAGCTAATGCTTTCTAGAGTATTCTTATACTCTTGGAATCAAGTAATTAAATTTTTTTTTGAGAGCATCAGTATTTTTCCTCACTGTAATCAAAGTAAAGCCTTCCAGCTGCCATCTAGTTATATTGGACTCCCCTCTTAACCACACAGCACCCTAAGTATGGTTTAAAAACCCTGCTGCCTAACAGAGTACTCTGGAATTCATTTGGGGACCCTGGGAAGCCCCAAGCCATAACTATGTCTAGCATATACTGTTTAGAGTCAATTTTGACATCTATGGTAGTTATTACATTTCAAATATAAAACAGTCTGTGATAAATAATATGGAAGAGAAGACAAAGCAACCTCATCTCAACATGTGCAGTAGACAATAAAAGCATTCCTGTACATGCACATGAGGAAATTAACAGCATTCCCCACATATTCATTCAAAGCAGTGAACATGCTGTGCTGGATGCACATATACATTAGAGAAACAAAATTGCTTTAAATAATCAAAATACACAAAGGAACATTTTTTGTGTGGCTGGAAATAACCCTGACAAATGTTAATGTTTTGCAAATGAAAAACATTCTTTAAGAAACAACAGAAAAATCCCAGTAAATTTTCAGACACATACAAAGTAAGCTCCTATATTAACCTCTATACTACTTAGGAGTATACAAAAATAATTTTGTGATGAGCAAGTACTTCCCAACTCTTGGGGTTTTTTTTCTGAATTATGAATATAATCTGACAAGACCCAGAAGAGTTCAACAACATGATTAAAGATATGAAGAAGGTTCCATATGCTGAGATGCTAAAGAAGAGTGGACTATCTGTGAAACATCTAGGAAAGGAGAAAGGTAGCAGCAGATGTTGCTGATGTATAAACTAATGAATGACAGGAAAAGACCTCTGGATTTTACCCTGTGTATATCAATGGACAAAAGAGGTTCATACAAATTAAGGAACACTGTTTTTAGTCTTCCTGCTATTTTGTTATTTAGCATATAATTAATCAGTGAAACTCATTGCTGCAGTAAAGTACTGAGATAAATTAACTGCAAAAAGGATTAGTCACACACATGGCTAAGACCAATATACCAATTAAAAACTGGACAGGACTATATACAACTTCCATTTCTCAGGCTACCAGTTTTAATGCCTCAGAACATAATGCTGGCAACTGTATAGTCCATAAAAAAGCCTTGCACTGGTAATTTTTGGGTAGGGGATAATAAGTTACATGTTTTTTTGTAATTGTCTCTGAAAGGTACAAAGCATCACAGAAGAGGGCTAATTTTGCTTTGACACTTTCTATGCTATATTTGCCTGCTATCTATTTTTCTTTCTAATTGAGAATAGTGACAATATAAAATAAGTAAATAAAAAATGTAATTGAAAAGCAAGATTGAGTTGTAGCTAGTGTCTAGAATAAATGAAGCTCAAATCCTTCTGTTATGCTTCTGACAGCTTTAATAATAATAGATCATCTTGTTTTAGTTTTGCACTGAGAGTGGGCTACAAGGTATGTCACCCACAAGAGTGACTAATATGTTAAACTTATCACTTAAGAAGCAGAACTCTCTGAATTCTGCTTGCTGACTATAAGGCAGTGCAAATTACCCTGACAGCACTGTATGTTTTTTCTATACCTTGCTTACAGGCCAGGATTGCTTAGTCCCAATGTATTAATAAGTAAGTGCAAGTATTTCAACGATCAGCATTTTAGAATTTGCATGCAAACTCTCATGCTGTGTAATTATACACAGTGCTGGCACTCAAATTAATTAAAGCTGATTTCTCCGTGACTGCAAACTGGTCATATCCCCAGACTTGCTCTACTATGAAGTCATCACCCTATATTCAACATGACACTTTATGTCCCTAGCATTCTTAGCAATGTTAATATGCAACAACTGTAAATTAGGCAATATTTTAGAGAGCAGCTGACAACCGCTGGTTAGTTGTTGAGTTCCGCCCCCCCGACACTTTCCACATAAAAGTAAGAAACCAGTTATTTCCATTGTGCTTGCTTTGTAATTATCTCAACTAACAATGTAAACAAATTACATACATTGTTTCAACAGATACTCCCCCATGTTTGATTAGGGGTTGCAGAAAAAATAAAACACAAAACCCAACAACAACATCAACAATGTTTGCTTGATGCTAACATACAATTAGTCTCTGACAATTTCAGCGTTAATTTTAAAACTCCTTCTCTTTCTCTTTTTCCCTGAAATGGCTTTTTATTTTTAAAAAGGCATGCTCTTGCTCATGAAGAACAGGGAATTGCAGAGGCAGAGCAGAAGTGCTGACAGATTTCAGGAATCCTCATCAAATATAGTGGAACTGTAGCAGAGTTCTTTGCAGCACAGAAAAAAAAAAAAAGCTGATTTCTGGGGCACCTCTTTCATGATAAAGAAATCTACTCTAGTTTTATAATTCAGCTGAAAGAAGTCCTTTCTAAATATTTTTTCAGCAGAGATATCAGAGAAACTGAAATATAATTCTGATCTTTTCTTTCAGAAATATCTGCAATAGGACCAATCTACAACCATCAGAAACAGAAAATAATATAATCTAGTCCATTGGTATTTTGCACTTACAAAAATTCATACAGAATGCTTCTTTAGATACAGAACTAAAGTATTCCTAGAGAGTTTATGACTTTATTTCCTTGGAACCAAAGGCTGCTTTTAGTGCAGAGCCACTCCCTGAGAGCTTCTCCTATTTGTACAATAGAGATACCACAGCAAAGCAACACCAGCACTTTAAAAAAAAGATCCCTCCCACTGAACTGGAAAGCACACAACCAAGCAGGATCAGATCTTTTTGCTCCACATAAACTGTCTGTAGGAAAAGGTAGAGTCAAATCCTTCAAAATATCACAAAAGAGAAGTGCACCAGTGGATATCCTGATAAAGTAGCTGAGTTTGTCCAAAAAAGGACAATGGAAAAGGATATTCTTATAATATTATATTATTCTTATAAATAAGAACATTTAGAATGCCTCTGATGTTTTAAAATTTAGCAATGCCCATATAGTCTGTAAGTATCCATTAACTTCAAGAACCTGAAACTAAGCAAAGGCAAAAACTATCCCCAAATCATGTCTTTCTAAATGTTGGTGTCTTTTAAAATACTACAGTATTTTGCATCCAGTTCTGGGTGTCCCAGCTCCAGAGGGACAAGGATCTGCTCGAGAGAGTCCAACGGTGGGTTACAAGGATGATTAAGGGACTGGAACTTACAGGGAAAGGCTGAGAGACCTGGGGCTCTTTAGTCTGGAGAAGACGGAATTTAATACATGCTTGTAAATATATGAGGGCTGAGTGTCAGGAGGAGGGGGTTAGCCTCTTCTCACTTGTGCCTTAAGATAGGATAAGAGGAAATGGATGGAAGCTGGAGCACAGGAAGTTCCACCTCAACATTCCAGTGCTCAGTGAACTGTAAGGATCACAGAGCACTGCAATGGACTCCCCAGGGAGGTTGTGGAGTCTCCTTCTCTGGAGATTTTCAAGACTTTCCTGGCTCTGTTCCTGTGTGACCTGTGCTAAATTAAATTATAGTATATGGTCCTGCTCTGGCAGGGGGTTGGACTCAAAGATCATCATGGTCCCTTCCAACCCCCAACATTCTGTGATCCTGTATATTCACGTATTTAATTTCTCTACGTCAACATGCCAGGCCCAAAGACTTGTCTCTATTGACAAGCTGAATATCATCCTTACCAGCATTGCTGCTCATATAGTACTAAAAAGAAACATTATTTTGCTGAGTTTCTTGTTTATTATTATCTTGGCAATAACATTTGCTGAGCCATCTCACATCCATCTACACAGGCTTACATACCAACATTGCTAGTACCCCAACTGAGAGAGTAGACCATTTTACCCTTGTAGCTGGAGTTTGCTCCCAGGGAATGCATAAATCAATACCAAAAAATGATAGATTAAAGGGAATTATTGCACAACCATCCTTCTCCAGCACTGGGGATATAATTCCTAATGGTTCTGAAAGCTCAGTTATGTGACTGGCTCTAAATGTTATAATATCCATTAACTATTACAGAAGACATTCAGCATTGGCCCTAAAATTGGGGCAGCACAGTTTCAGTGACAAAGGAAGAACACGATTTTGACTGCAGAATCTTTCCTGGGGCACTAATGCTTTCTCAAAAATGCTAGGGAACCCATCCTGATAATTCTTGCCAGGTCTTCCTTCACAAATCTCCATAAACAGGATCTGTTCAGGGTGGATCCTCGGAATAAATCTCATTCTTTGCCAGGTGCAATTGCATGAGTTGGAATAGACAGGAATGGGACTAGATGTCAGTCACTGGTGCTCAGACCTCTCTGCTGACTCATCACCCAGAGCCTGTACATATAGAAGGAGATGACAGATAGAACTCAACAAAACACACTTTTAGTATATAAGGAGCTCTTCTACTCTGATGTCTGGAAGACCTCTCATAAGTGCTAAGAGAAAACGAGATATAAGATGAGCTCTGTTTACCACCTTTGAGCTCCACAGGAATGTCAGTACCAATCAATTTCATACCAGAATTACTAGAAGACAACAGTCTATGTCAATATTCTCCAGAGTATGCTGCACTTTTTAGGTGGCTGAGCCACTTGAAAAAACAATAAGATGCATTCTGTTGTTCTTACTGTTATGAAGAAATACATAGATGAACACTGAATTGATAAGTAAACTATTGCTCTTTTCAGGAATTATTTAGATACACCATGTTTCTCTGGAGCAAAAGAGAAAACAAAAGAACTCTGAAAGCAGACCTTTAATGAGCTCATGTAATTGTTAATACAGGAGCAGCTTATGCTTCTTGAGAAACTACTAAAAGCTATGGAGACAAATTTTCATTTCTTCTTGTTTATTAAAAGAGATGTTTGGAAAGCAAGGTCTGTATAGTTAAGGAATCAAAAGGATTCTTAGAAATGACAACATATGAAACAATAGTCAGTTGTTGGATCTGGCTGCTGTCTACTCAGTTCTAAAAGAAATATTAGAAAGAAACTACCAAGAACAACCAGATAGAACATTTGTGCAACCATCAGCTCCATGGTCTACCACATAGAAAAAGAGAAGTAGATCATAGGCCTGGACAGGACCCTTGGGTTTTCGAGGCAATACATTTAAAACCTCAATATATCTGGTTCATTAAGGCAAACTGTGGAATCCTAGAAAATAAGTATGTATAGCAAACCAGCCTTTCAAGCCAAGCAATATACTGTTTATCCCATGGACACTATGGGATTACTCTACCATGCCATGTACAAACACAGGAGTTTCATAACTGATAAAAAAAGTCACCAGTTACAGATCATTTAGGTCATATGGATTTTTGGTGATCTTAAAGCATAATCTGGTCAAAAAGAAATGAATGAGATTTATTATACTGTTTTACCAATTTGACTAAAAGCACCAAGTTGCTGCTTAGCTTTTATCTCCTCGCCCATTTCCATGTTTTGCAGTTCAAGAGTCTCAAAGCTCTACAAAAAGTTAACTACAGAGCCCTAATAAGAGACTGCTGAAGCTGACAGAGAAATTGTTGAGACTGATACTGCAGCTCACTCTTTGTGACTGAGCAGATGTATTTCTAAATTTTCCTTCCTATCATTTACCAGCTCCTTCTCCACTATATTTAGGATTGAATGATCATTTTCTGAACATTTTCCATTCTGTTGGGTTTGTTCCACATTTGAGAATCAGTAGGTCAAATGTGCCATAGACAATTTTGTTAGACTTGTTAAAATCAAATTGAAACTGTATGATTAACAATATGAATCATCTGTGTTGGGTTCTTTTTTTAAAAAACCCAGGAAAGTAAACAAGTACTTGTCTAAAGCTCCACCTGCTTTGGTGCTGTTATGGTGCTGTGCATATCAGAGAAAACAATTCCCCCTTCTCAAGGCTGAACTAAAATTAGGCTCCACCTGCAAGATGTTAGTGAAATCTTACACAGCTGCATTCCAGAGACAAGTTCCACAGATTGCTTTTGGAAAGCACTGTGCATTTCTGGCAAAATCAAAATCAAACTTGTTAGCTTTTTTTTGCCTAACTTTTCAAAAATGTATTATTAATGATAAATGCAATTATTATCATACTAATCATGCTGATAAGTAATCTCAAAAATAGATCCATTTAAAATGTAATTTTACACCCACATCCCACTGTATTTAACCACTTCTTTGCAAATGCAGGCAGTAATCATAATAATACTTAGCACTTAGACAGCACTTTATTCATTTATAGACACTTCTGTGGCACTCATCACCAGAGTAACTTTATTTTCTTTATTATGTCTTCAAAGTGCTGCACTGACATTAACAAATTAATCCTCACGGCACTTCAGTAAGAAAGGAATAAGTCTGATCATGCACTATTTACTAAGCAAAACTCAACTCTTATCCCCCCTCAATAGCGTAACAGAATGAGTAGGACCATTAAAACATAGATCTCAAGAGCTACAGACCTATTAAAAATATTAAAATTCCAACCTTGATGCAACAGACAATATTGGTATTAACTTCAATAGTGGAAGGGCCTAAATATTTATTCTTACTCTTTCAAAGTACTTCTTTCTGACAAGTGAATGCTAAATATTCCAATGTATGGAATTGTTGGAAGTGTCTGCACAATTGTAAACATGGCAAACTTAAAATTAATCAGTATTTCATTTAGAAAATGGAAGTGAACTATACAGAATTTATTTTTCCAGAGGTGATGGGTTTTTAAGACTTTCATTTAAAACCAGAGCTTGTGTATATTGAAGACTGAAGTGAAAATTGTGTCAGTTTTCATTTGCTGTGTTTACAGAAAGACAATTGTTTATATGAGACTTTTATTAACAATTTAAATGTGAATTGGATTAACTAGATGTAAGTCAGTTAATATAGTAAACAAAAGATGAAAACAGATATAGCCTTGTTATGTATTTGATAGCTCCTCTGCAGATAGAATTTAATAAATGAGAAAATATATTCTCAGAATAAGGCTCTGGCATGTACAGTGTCATTAACCGGTTGCAATGTAATCTAATTGATACCCATAACTGAGGACAGACCCGCAATGGATAATTAATGTCACAATTTATTTTGCATGCTAAGATATGAAAACATCAAAGTAATTGAATCAAAATGGGCTATCAACCGCAGTGTGTGAGTAAACATTTTGTTTACCCTGCTTCCCAATTGTTACCGTCAAAAAAGAAATATAAAAGGGGGTTTAACTTTCAGCTCCTAGGTAGTGAAGTCTTCTCTCTTTCTACAATACAGGCCATTACAGACTTGACGGCCCCCTGAGACCAAGTAATTCTAGTGCACAATATAACAAAAGAGTCAGTGCACTGGCGGTGTGGGAATGGACTGGGGCACTTAGGTAAGTTTCATTCATTGCAGTAGCCCAAGGGAACAGTGCATCAAGCCAGCTGCACTGGCTCAGTTCATCCTGTAACTTTACACTGTTTTCCCTCTAAGTCACTACTAATCCCTCGGGTTTACATGTTTTTTTGGGCGGCATCAGAGAAAAGCAGTGTGAAATTGCCTGAAAGCCTCTTTATAAATAAGACTTATGATATAGACCAGTTCTGTTGTTGAAAGACTGAAAGAAATGCCCTTGAGGATCGCAAGAACCATTTTACAAGTCTCCCGCTGTGATTTTTTTTTTGGTCTCTGTCTAATGATTGATAACTTTAAAAACAACAACACCAAAAACAACCACCAAACAACCATTCACAGCTTCCCCGTTTAACTTAAGCCTGTGTGGTTTGCTTTTGTTCAGCTAACAACAATATATCAATGCAAAATATCTTTTGCTTAGATGTCTTTGCTTTGCTATCTCGTTACTTAACAAATTGCCTCTTTTTAAAGATTTGTCTTACTCCCTGGAAAGTTTCAATGCCCTGGGACAAATTCCAACCTGTCTGCGTGGGTGCAGCTACACTGTGGCAAGAGGAGGTGAATTCACTAACCCCAGGTCTGGCCTTACACACGCATGAATGCGTAAGTCACGTGCCACTCATCTTGTGTCGCCTAATACTCTGCGCATCAAAATGAGACACAGCGCGGGTCACTAATCCAAGGAGAGGTTTCAAACTGTTTAAACCCAACCTCAGTTGTCCCTGTGAGTTTGAAAAGCCATTTCATATGGGGGAATGTCTAGGACTGGCAGAATGTGGTAGCTCAGGGGATAAATGTTGGTTTGACCATGTAAGCAGCTATTACAAGGTGCCGGTAAAGGTGGATTCTGCTTGATTCAGAACTTAGGTGACTAGTAAACTGGGTCTCATTTATACAAAACAAATATAATCTGTGGTAAGAAACTGTCTTCTCTTGGACAGTATAAAAGCCTAGAAATTTCCAAATTCTCACAAAGATTCAAGATCTCCTGATCAGGCATCATGTCCTGAGCATCTTTGTCTAAAATCATCCTTTAAAATTAACAGTCTCAACAATCCCATTTCACACAGTACTATCTCAATGACTCTTCTAGCAAACATGGTGCCTAGTTGCTGATAATCACAGTTCTCAAATGAGTACCATATGAGATACATCCATAATGCCCACCAAAGATGCCATGTACTAGTTGTCTTACCTTTGAAGGATTGTGTTTGGAAATTTTGCTTTCCTTATTTCTGAACACATGGTTTCTATTTCTTCAGGTTTTATTTTGGGGAGGGAAAGAAGACATTGCAGAGATAGTTATATCTTCTGTCAAGCTACTACAAGTACAAAGCTTTCTCCTTGTTAACATTGGCTATGCCACCTGAACCGTGCTGAAACAAGGCTTACTGTCAATAGGCTTACTTGTAAATTTTACTTACTTGTAAATAGGCTTACTGTCTTTATACTAAATGAAGTTTAAAGCATTAATCTTTTCCAACATTTTTTTCTTCAGTTCTATTTAAAGATCTTGACAAATATATTTGTCTTTTATCTATAGCAAATTAATTATTAGTTTCAAGACACTTTGTTTAGTAGAAAACAATATGTATATGTAACTATACATCTATACCTATCTATTTGGTACCAGAAACCTTGAGTGGAAATTAAGTGATGCATAGGACAAATTTATCCTTTAGAAAGAAATATGGATGAAACAGGCACAAAAGTGGGTCTGTGTTGATGGTTCATTGATCAATTTTTCTATTGATTCTGTGACGAACATCATCAACTCACTTATACTGAAACCTACAAAGATCCTTAGCAGACAAGTTGAAAAGCTATCCTTTTTTTGACAATAACTTTCTTATTCGTGCCAGTGACAAGGACCCTATCTAATGGTGTCGGTTCAAGGCCCTGAAAAGCAGAAAGAGAAGCAGAACTGATAAGTGAAAAATTAAGAGTTTCATCCCAAACACATTACCTAAGAGTATTCACTTTGGAATGACTCTATTCTCTCACAAATTTTAATCTATATGACACAGTATGAAATGGGAAAAAAAAGCACTCGTCATGTGTAGTAAATGAGAGGACAACTCAAGCAACAGACCAACTCTCCATGGCTGACTGCTTACCAGCATCTTCTTCCTTGCTACAGGAAAAAGTACCTGTTAACCTATGCAAGCTATTTTTTAGGGAACATGTTCTGTTTGCACTCCAATACTTTTGAGTTTTCCTGGAGAATTCTTTGATACTATAAGATAATTTGAAAAATAATATCTACCTTTATGGACATTAGCAGTTAAAAAATGTGATGGTACATTACTGAGCTTTAGTCCTACTTCTGTCAGAATCAATCATTACAAAATGACCATTACTGTTTACTTTCATTATCCCTTTTGTGCACAGGATTTTCTGAAAGACTATTTCATGCTATTTCATGCTATGTACCTGTCCTGAAAACAGTAGAGGAAGAGAACAATGTCATGGCCTCAAGTGCTTTGTTTATCACAGCATTTTTCTGAGCAGCAGTGTGCTCCTATATAGCTGAAGTTGCTTTTAACATGCAGATCAAGCAAGATGGTCAATACAGAATCTTCCCTTTCGGGGCATTCCAGTCATTCCACAGAGGGATGACTCTCTTTTCAGTGCCTTTAGCCCTTGAGTTCTTTTTGTAACTCAGTGTTTTACCATTGCCTCTGACACAAATTCCTTAACAGAGACATTTTCTGAATTAGATCTTTCAAGCAGAGTTTCTTCCTTTCCTTTCCCTTCCAAAATATTCCATGGCCAAATCTCTCCTCTGATTTTTGCTTCCTAGCTGTTCTCAGATGCCTCACTAATCTGTACTTTGGTGCAAGTGTTTTTTGGTTTTTTTTTACCTAAGTGAATGAGGAGATAGGAAACCTGGATTGTTCTGCCTCAACAGTATGCTGTGGCCTTTTCTCAGGGGAGAAGAATAGGGAGGGAAACTTTGGGCCTATTCATTAGTCTGACTGATATTTTTTTCTTAGTTGACAGCTAGCACTGAGAGTACTTCAAAGGTATTAGATAAAAAAGGAGGAACAGAGGGCTAGCACATCCATTAAACCCATTTATTTAATAAACCATAAAAAGCTTCAGAGCAAGAGTGGGGTGTCTACAAGTGCACAGAGCCAGCTTTCTCTCCAACCTTTTACTACCACTGTTAGGAATCAGCAAGAACTGGAAAACATAACTGTTTGAGAATAGCCACACTTTGACCTGAATAAACAACAGTACTTATTTAAAGCAATCTGCATAGCAAGACAAGAAGGTCCATATTTAACACAAACCAGCTAGATTTTCTTGAGCCAGCAAGGAGCAGACTTCCAGGGAGCCCAACACAAATTCCAAGTTTGACATCAGTATCCAACATGTATGTAACTTCCTCTATAGCAAGAGTCATAAGCAAGCTTGGCAAAGAGCTCTGTCAATGTAGCTGTGCTAGATCAAAACTAGATTAACTTGGCTTTAGCCTCTTATTTCTTGAGATAGTCACCTCCGGCACTTACATCAGCATTCACATTCCCTTCAGTCCCTTGGTAATTAGAAATTCCTTGAGGCTAAATGGATATTGGAAGCATATGTAAACCTACTTGAAGATCTAGGTCAACAAGCCTTTGATGAATTGATGGGAACCAAATTGGTGCCAAATCCAAACTTTCTAACTTTCTAGAGAACCTTCAGGTGTTGAATTTGTGGCCTGAAAATATTTACTTTAGATAAGTTATCACAGTCTTTATATGAGTTTTCTTTGTATCTTGTCTAGTGTGCTACTGTGGCAAATGCCATTACAGGTCACTTTAGGGTCAAGCAGAATACCTCTAGTTTTCATCTAGCTCACCTCAAACATTTACTACTTTACACAGTGAATCTAAGGTTTGGTGATGCATGCTTCATGTAATCAGAAAGCCTGAGTGTCATTTGCTAGCTGTTACCAGCTGTTCTGCCACATGTGTAGATCTATAGAGTCATTCACACCACAGAAGTATAACCACAGCTTCAATACTGCTGTTGACCGATAACCAGCAAGAAGGGATCATTTGATGCTGCTGTCCAAGTTGTTTATTTTGTTATCTTTTAGATATTTTCTTTTGAGATTAACTGGATGCTTTCATCTTGGCTGAGGTGTGCCAGTTGGTTATGTTTCATACTGCAACTTTTTTTAGTTTGTTTTAATTTGGCTGCTTTAAGATTCTTTGCTTGTGTTTGCAATATTCTCCAGGTGTGTGCTGACACTTTTCTGAGAGGTCTTTTGTTGTAATAGATCAGCTGGCTTTGAACTTGTCAGTCTTCGACAGAGAGGTAAAGAGCCTATCTGAAATTATGATGCACAGTCTACACCTCACACATGACTCAGGAGTTCTGTTTGGCTTTTTAGAGGAGAACAAATCTGTGGCTTTAATTTTGCAAGGTTCTGTGCACTCTCCAGAGTGCTGGTAGCAGCTGTTAACTGCCAAATGCTATTTCCAGGGTTGTACCTCCATTAATCATTGTGCAGGTGCACGAACAAAAAATGTTTTTCTGGCATGATAACGTGTTCGCTTCAAGAAGTTGAAGTTAAACAAAACAGCTATATTGATGGTAAGTCTATTCAAGATGAAGGGGCAAAAACCCCTGTGCTTTCCTCAGGAAAAGGACAAAATAATTTATAACAGAATTATTTCAAGTTTTAGGATTTTCATAAACAGTTCTAGTCTTTATAAAAAAAGACCACAGAAAGAAAAGTACTGTACTTTAAAAATAAAACATTCTCAGGTGTTCATGTTACTCACTATGGTTATAGTCTCAGATTTATATTTTGCAGGTGTTCTTTTCCAAGACAGGTCTAAAGACTGGGTATTATTTTTCTCTGAGTAGCTATGAAAAACTGAATATTTGTTGTTAATATTGGAAAAAAAAATAGACAATAATCCAGTGTATGGATGACGTAGCATGGATGGTTTATATACGGTAATAGCAATCTTGAATGAAGTCATCCATGTTACTCTTAAGTAACATGTATGTAAGTTCACCATAGACTAAAAGTTACCAAAAAATTTCCAGTAAAGTCTCTATTGGTATTTATTATTTGATATGTTAGAGGGAAATAAATATTAGTGTCCTGTAAATTGAGTGTGTAAAGCTAAAAATTATAGTGGAAGTGACACACAAAATTGGAAAGAGTTGGGAAGAGCATGACTTCAGACAAAAGGCTCTCCTAAGTAGTCAACAAGCAGGAAGAGACCTCTTGTGCCTGTTCCCTTTTTTGCATTAGGCCAGGTGGAACTCACCTAATGTCTTGTAAAGAGGCTTCTCTGATCAAAACCTTTTCTGGAGGAACTGTGCTTCCCACCAGTAAATTTCCTGTCACTGCCAGGCACTTTGAATCTGACACTACAGAGTGTATCTGAAGGACAAAACTCTATCTCTAAATTCATATTCTCTAATTTGTATCTTCTGTTTTTACTCTTTACTGTTTTCTTAGATTTCAATTGGGTTCACTATTCAACTTTTGTAACCTAATTGTCTTGCTGTTAAAACAAAAGATGCTCATTAAATAGTATTGTTAAGTGTCAGTTCCCTGCAGCAGTTCATGTCTAACGTTAGTAGCTAAATGTGTGACACCACCATCATTCAGCCTGTGTAAAGCATACTCGGAGCTCAAAGTGATTTGGAGGGGGAAATTTCAAAGGTGACAGCTGTTCATATCTCATAAAAAACCCCACTGCTCTTCTGTTCCATGAAATTTTTACTCCTACCTTGACTCTAATACTTACTCTGGAAATCTGCTGTGTCTCAAAATATCACTGAAGCACCTCATGAAAGTCCTTATAAAAATATTCTGTTACATCATGGATGCTATATGAAAATGTAGAAGGGAAAGACACTGAAGACAGTTGTCAGATACTATAAACTCTAAGTGAGCCAAATGATATCTTCTAAGGTGAGATATGATAAGCATGAAACTGCTTTTTTTTTCCCACTTCAAAATTTTAAAAACATTAATCAAGTGAATTTCATGTTTTATTCTTACTATCCTGATGTTAAGAACTCCATAAACAAAGAAATAATCTAAAGCCCACAGGCTGTCCATAAGCGTGGAAAGTTCTTTTAGCTCTACCTGTCACATATTTGCTGTGAAGTGGAATGTTTCACGCTTAATATCCAGCCTACAACATTATTGGCATTGGTTCAGACTGATGACAACAATTTCTCTACTTTTTTTTTTTTTCTTCCCCTTACTGCTGCTGACAGCATACAAAATGGTATCTACTAGAAAATAGGGTCACATGCCAACTCTTCTGGCTTATAAAAGTACCACTATGGGATCCACTAGGGATCCACTATGCTTTCTGTCATTTTCAACAGATCTTTGTCCAATCTGTTTTTAACAAATTTCTGGAATGGACATTCCAGATGCAATGTAAAGCAGCACTTCTATAGCTCTCACTTAGACAATTTTTTCCAATACCCAACCTGACCCATCCTTCATGAAATGCATTACACACACTTGAAAGAGGTAAAGATTTTCTTCCTTATGTTTGACACTCCTTGCCATGTCTTTCTCTCAGTTTTTTGTATCAGAGCATGGCTATCTTATAATAAATATTTAAAATTTATTGTCAGAGGCTGAAAAGATAATTCTCAGAAAAAACAGAGCAAAATTGTTTGAATGCACATATCCTAGCACACCATTTCTACTAATAAGTAGCATGTTTAACAGATATAGTACTTAACTATAATAATGAATAATTTTTTACACCTGTAATTGATGTCTTGGGACAATATTTAGGCAACAAATTTAATGAAAAAACTAAACTGAGAGTACCATTAAAAAAAGACCACAGGCAACCCTTAAATGTTCTAGTCTGCTTTTATAAAGAAATAATTGAAAAAAAATTATATATAGGAATATCCTGAAGGAAACATAAGGAAGACTAAGAATAATATTTTTCAAGAAAAACTATAAGCAGATAAGCACAGCACTGTGGGAGTTATTGCCCTTCTCTTGATGCATGAGTAAAAGTAAAGGCTTTGTTGAAACTGAGAAGCAGAGGGACTTAAGTTACAAGGGTGACAAACAGTGATTTTCCTCAGTTGGAGGAGATGAGACAGACTCCCATTAAAAAAAAAAAAAAGCCTGAAGAAGTCCCTGATCACTGGAAACTGGCAAACAAGATTCAGAAAACTATTTTCTATTCTTTTTAAGACCCAAGACATATTTAAGGCAGTCTACCTTTTCTGAACAAATAAATAAACCTGATAGAAGAAAACAAAGAGAGACTAAAAGCTGTGGAAAAAGTAGACAGGTAAAATCCAGAAGCTCTCAAACACTTAACAAGCCTGTTGATTTAAAACCGTATAGCTCCTTTAATATCAATATATATTAACTGTGGATTGCCCTGAGGATCAAATCCTGATACTGTTGAAATCAAAGTCAGACTCAGATCTGAGAGGACATATTCATTACTTATTCATAATTCAAGATATTTCCCATTGATTCCCAAATTCTTGATGAAGCTAACCAGCAATATGTTCAGGTAAAATATTAACAATAACCACAGAAACGGAAATCTGGAAGATACCAGAGAATACATAAAAATTATAGAGTTAATATTCTAACCATCCATGATCCAAATGAAGATGGAATAAAAAAGAAAACCCATAGAGGTGAATCAGTCACTTGCATGTCATTTTAATTTACTTTTTAATTAAAAATAATTGCCTCTGTAAGCTTTGGAGTTAGAGACTTTCTATATTAATATGTGTTCCTAAAATCAAAATCTGGAATAAAAAGGTTTACATCTAAAATACTAATCGGAGAGTTTTAACATCAAAAATGTCTCCTATAATAAATTACACTCATCAGGAAGGTGATCAACCCCAGATTTAGTTAGGCATTAATTTTATTTATTTTAAACTAGACATTTCCTTGACGTTCACTTACTGTGTTGCATTGATTATTCAAATAACTTTTCACTTGCACAGGCTCATGGCTTGAGACTGCTAAAATGAAACAAACCACCAAACCTCCTCACCTGTTTGATCCATTTACTCTGACTCGGCCTTTATGCAGAGATTACTACTGTGAAGTGGTAAGTGGCATCTGATAACAACTAACAAGAAATAAGGAAGCTACAGGGTAAAACATGCTCTGTACAGTGTACTGTTTGCTGCTGAAAAAAGAACTGTTGATGGACAAGAGACAGTCCCTGGAAAGTTGTTTGGCCAATAGCAGCTGTTAGGCAGTAGTATAAAACAGCCTTTATATAAAATGTGCATTTTATAGTTCCTAGTACAGAAGATCAAAAATTAACTATAAACAGGAACATAATTAAAGCATTAATGGCCAAACGTTCTACATAAAGGGAGAGATTTCCAGGAAAAAAAAAGAAGTGCATTATAAGCATTTTTTAATGACTAGGCTTTAGGACCAAACTTGAAAATAGAAAAACAAGAGTTCTCTTGTGCTGGAAACGTCACATTAAACAACTCCACGCCGGCTTTATCCTTCTTAAGAACTAGGAACAGGTTTTGCCTCTTTGACTTGCCAAGAAATGATTCTCAGCCTCGTGGGTAGAACAATGAATCAGAGTTCCAAGGTTTCAAAAGGCAGTCAAAGGAAAAGGCTCACTTAAAGTAATTCACAAAAACAATCCATATGAGCAATGCATTTTGTGAGTTCGACTGCCATACTTTTGCTTGTATTCTATATGTAAGCTCAAGTGGCTATTTCAACACTTTAATGAAAGGAATTTAGGATCTTCCCTAAATAACATCTATAATATGTTTCCCCTTTCATTCTCTTCCTTACCTTCTTTCTCTATTTTTTTTTTCTCCCAGGAAGCACTATCTTAACTTCAAGAAAATCCCTTATCTCCCATCAGGGACAGATATGCACTTGAAATCCCCCATCTCTTGCATTAGTTTATTTTTAATGACTCATTAGAAAAATAGATGTTGGCAGAGAAAATGTTAACTACACCTTTTGTGACTAGTCTAAGTGGGTGCTTGAGTAATAAAGTAGACAACATTTGGGATTCAGAATGTCGGGGCTGTCAGGGAGCTTCCAAACATTCGCTTTGGTAACAGAGAGTAAACTCTTCAGCTCAAACTGTGTTGTCATATGTTTTATTCATAGGCCATCATAAGGGCCGCCAAACAGATTATCATGTTTACATCAGGCTTCCTCAGAGAGATAAATTCTTTAATAGTTGAACTGGCAGGGTCAGTCAGTACAGAGATGCCTGCTGGGCAACCAAATAATAAATAAGAGAAAAAGGAAAGGAAAAAAAGATGACGAGAAATCAAACATTGAACTGCTTAATGATATCCTTCAGCAGTTACCAATCAATATATTTTATCTCTTGCTGAAAAGGTTATATTAAGGTTTCATCATTTTAGCGGCATCATCCTTTTTCTGTGAAGTGAGTAATTGCAGAGGTACATGGAAGAAGCAGACTCTAGGAAAGTATAACTTCATTGGAGCTGACAAACCTTTCCAAGTACTTATTTTTGATGTTGCATCTCTTTAGTGATTTGGATTCCCTGTTTAATCGAATTGCCACATGGAGTTTTCTTATTGTTTGTTGCTGGAAGCAAAGGTGTTTTAACAGGCACAGTGGCACAAAGCTTTGCTATTTATGTGGGAGAGTCTAATTTTGAAGCTGGATATAAGATAAAACAGGTCCAGGGGCCACATCTTATCTGCAGCCAAATACATATGCAGTCACTCCATTGTTTGTTTTATGTATTCAGGAGGCAATATATATAACCAGGAAATACAGGATAGTGATAGTAGATTGAAAACACCAACCCACTCTTGCTCATTCAAGCTAAAATGTCTACAGCCTTCTCTGATTTTGCCTGGGCATCGCTGCTTTTCTCTGTCTACTCATCCCATCCCAGCATCTTTAATCCCCTTCCCCCCACAAGCTTAAGGGCATCTCTTGAAACCAACCTGCTGCCTTTATTTTATTATCTCTAGTGCTTTCCACTTGCTTCCCTATGTTATTCCATCAAAATCAACTCACTACAGCATTTTTATGGATTTTTTTTTTCCCAATGGTTGTGCCTACCCTACCTTTTGTGGGCTTCTCATATTTTAATTTGTTTTAATTTTCTCCTTCTAAATCTCATATAGTCAACCTCTCTTGACCAGACAACTGCTCTGCTTTTATCTTTCTGATGTTGCAAACATTTTAAGAGAATCAAATGATCAAGTAGAAGTCTAGTAGAGACTTATAGTTCAAATAGGATGAAAAGATGTTATGGGAGAGTTAAGGTTTTTAACTACTCTTCAGAAGTATTAGGTTCATTTCTGTCATGTGACACATAATTAATCTGATTTTTAAATTCAGACTCTTAGCCTTTCTGTACCTTTATATCTTAAAATGTGAAGAGCATCACTTCCTGCTTTAGAAGAGGGGTTGGACAACGTGATCTCCAGAGGTTCTTTATGACCACAACCATTCTGTGATTCCATCATACACTGTTTTAAGGAAAATCAATTACAAAGTGAAGTGGATAACAACTGAGATGATTATCTAAGTACCTCAACGCCTGTACCAAGCCTTGGGGGATTTACTGAAAACATTAAATATAGCTGATATGTGCACTGCACCTTATTTATTCATGTAGAACAGGAATTACCTCTTAATTTTAGTAAAGCAATATCATAGACAAGAAAAAAAAATTGAACAAAGAAATATGGAAGTTCAGAGAAATAAACTATGGACTACCAGAATTCCTGCCCTTTAGAAAAGGGTTATTTGACACATGCCTTTGGTCATAGGCAAGGAGGTAGGAAGGCACTAGCTTGAAGATCTGTGAATATCAGGAATCTGAAGCGTTGGCATGCCAATAGCTGTTTGTAAATTGAAATACTGTTTTACTTTGGAGAGATCTGCTTATTAATTCACAAAAAGCAGACGTACTTCATTGGGCATACAGCTTCTGTTTCCCCATTATGCACAGATTCATGGCTCAGTACCTAACATGCTGGCAGCTGAAAACATTTTGAAAAAAATATTTTTTTATACATTCTGTTGTGTTAAATTCAGTTACATGGCATCCGATTAGGCTGCTGGAAGCTAGAGTGATGAATTGCAAGAAAACATGATGAGACATAACAAGCTGCAACAAAGTTGGCCAGAGTGTAAGAAATGTGCACAAGGCAGTGAGTTAAGAAGATACAAAGGTATGAAATAAATAATCAACAGCATCTAAGTGGCGCACCACATAGTGTGAGGGGCAATGCAGGAAAAATTTGCTGTTTCTTTAGTCCCAAGTTGTTCTGTGTTGGGCTTATAACTTTGGATGAGTAATAGCACATGAAGGAGACAAGCAATTGAACCAGCAGCTGGCAATTGGTAAGACATACAGAAGCTTTGATTCCTTTGCTACTTGTTGGGAGGAAGGATGCTTTATGGGAACCATGAGGCTACTACTGTGACATGGAATTGTACAGGGCTTGTTGCCCTGAATCTTTCTCATAGTTATATTGAAAAGATTGGTGAAATTGCGCTGCTGTGCATATTACAGAATATATATCTATCAAAAAAACTCAGCAAAATTTGGATCATGTTTTTTCTTGGTTCGTGTTTTAGGCATTAAAATATATTTCGAGTAGGAACAGTACCTTGGACTTGTTTAGAGTGCAGTATGTTTAGCCTGACAGAGTATATGGAGCAAACATCTGCCTATTTGTAGAGAAAGTGGATTTAGGAATGATGGAGTGGGCTCTTGTGGTGTGCTTGATTTAGTTCATTTATTGCTATTTACCAATGAGGCAAAAGGCTTACAAACTTCAGCCTTTTCTGGTCTCCAAATACAAGCATGGAATATTTTATAGGCAAGAGAAGGCATAACTGCTATATTTTTCTGTAATTGGAAGAAACTTAATCTTCAGCATTTTGTATATCATTTCAGACACTGAAAAATTTCATATGGCTTTTGGTCCTGTTCCTCAAGCCAGTAAGTAAAATCCCATTACTATTCAGGGAATCATTGTAAAAGGAAGTGGAAGAACAGGGGAGCTTTAATATATTGTATCATCAGAACTATTTGAAGAAATACAGATGGAGCATTATAAAACCATGAAGCACAATGCGGGAATGGGAAAAGAAACTTCTATGTTTGCATTTTTCTTTTTGCTACAGACATTTTCTACTCTATTTCATCAATTCTGCTTTATTGCACTAGAGGTAAAAAAAAAAAAAGAAAAAAAAAGAAAAAAGATATAATGATAGGATTTGGGACTTTTCTGGTCTTATAGTCCACACTTTTTTTTTCCTGTAGCTTTAATGAAAGTGATACAGCACACTCTCTAATTTAAACTATGCACTCTCAGTATTTTCCCTCCCTGTTATCATATAATACCTTCAAAATACAAGCCACAGTGGAAGGGAGGTAGAAGAAGTGAAAAATGAGGGCAGATTACAGCAAGAAGAGAGAAAATGGAAGAGAGGATTTTCTCCAGCTCTGTACATTTACAGCAATAGAATTAAAATACAATTTGTTTTGCACCATTCATTCACTGAAAGGAATTTGGGTCATCTTAGAAGAGCCCTGCCTGTGCATATACTTGATGTGGTAGACTACGGGCAAAGCCAGTGTGAGGGATAAGCACTGCAGCAGTAGCAGATAGTAGAACATGATCCTTTTGGGATAACATGGTATTTTAGTGAGGCACCAACTGGAGAAGTGGAGAGAGGAAAGGGGAAAAGCACCAAATAACCTTACAAATCCACAGGGTTAGTTCAACAACTTCAACAACTACATCAGCTTTCCCTTTCAGTTTCAAGATTTTGGATGACCTGGATCAACTGACCAGAAAAGCATTAGTAAAAAGGACTGAAAGAGAATATATACCATTTGAAAAACAAAAACAAAACAAACCACAACACAACAACAAAACAGACAAGCAAAAACACCAAACCAAAACATCAGCATCTAGTTCTGATACTATTCTGACATCAGTTACGTTTGGAGGTAGCTGCAACACTATGTCACTGGATGTCAAAACCCTGCACAGATGGCTTCTAACAGGGGAAAGGAAAAGTCTGTTCTCTTTGGTTTCTTTGTACCTCTTTCTTCCCTATCTTGGTTAAATAGCTGATTTGCTATTGTAAATTAGTTGATGAACACAGCATAAATGAGGTGGTCTGTTGTGTCTAGCATAAAAGATTGAGTGACCAAGTTTTGGTGCAGCTTTGTATTGAATACTTTTAAAAGACACCTTGGGAACCGGTCTTCAGGTGTGTTGAACATCATCACCATGGCTTTCAGTGAAGCATTCTGCATTTCAGACAATGAGAAAAGAAAAGGAAAGTCCTGGCAGGAGGATTCCAACATGGCTGCATTTCCTGGAAGCACCATCGAATATTTAAGTATGGTATAATTTATTCAGACCAAAAGTGACTAGAGTCTATTGCTGAATAGCAGATGCTTAGAAAAGAGTGCACTACAGAACAAGCATCTGGTGATGCCTCTAATATTCCATCTCTTTGGTCATCTGCAGTCAGATATATTCTGAGTCAGTTCTTTGTGGACTGTTTGTCTAAATCCTTTTTCAATCCATGTAAATTCTATTATCTACAGCACCCTCAGAAATATTTAGGTACCATTATGTATTTGATTTTAACTTGCTATCTGACAACATAATCTAATGCCCATTTTTCTTGTATCATGAGACAGTGAATAATTGTTCCCTAATCACCTTCTCCATGCTACTCTTGAGTTTATGGAGTTTTATCATATCCTTCATCAGTCACCTGTCCCAGATTGAAAAGCATCCAGTTATTCCTTGTACAGAAAATATTCCACACCCTCCTTTCTCTGTAACTTTCCAGATTCTAATACCACTTAAAAAAAATCCCCACAATATAAGGAGGGAAGAAGACCTCTAAAATGTCTTTGGCTTGGGAGAGAGAGCACCATGGACTCTTAAATGATATAAGTGATTGTTCTCTTTCTCTCTTAATGGTTTCTGCTCACAACTGAGCTATGACTTCGGTTGGTTTTTTTTTTCAGGAAGCTAGATTTTGTAATTCCAAGATCTCTTTCTTCAAGCAGCAGTCGCTCAGCCATTTTGCAAGTAAAGTTAGGACTGCTTCTCCTATATGACCTTGAGGTGGGACACAAGAATGAGACCTTCAGTATTCAAAATCTGTATGGATCTTTCATGATTTGTGGTATTTGTGGTTTCCCAATTACTGCTTTGAAAGAATGGGAGAAAGCAAAACAAATATAGAGAAAAAATATAAAAATGTTTCCCTGTGAAACTTAAGGAGCTTTTGTGGGTTACCTATGACTTTAATACTATATTTGCTATCAAAGAAATTAAGTAGCCGTCAGTCCCAGGATGGAAAAATCAATTCTTTTCTGACATTTAATTTGTGCTTTTGAGATGCAACATAACAGTAGTAGAATATAAAGGTTCTGACTTTCTTATTGGTCAATTTCAAAGCTTTGATTAAACCTTTCGTTTGAAACAGTTTCAATTTTTTATTTAACGTTTTTACCAAGGTTACCAAATGTCCGTCTGTTTTAAATGAGAAAAGAAAGTAAGATGTCATTTCCTATCTGTAGATCCTAGGTTTTTGAACAACATTTCCTTGGAATCTGCATCAACATTTCACCAGAAATTCATGATGTAATGAATTTGAAGAGACAGCAAAGTCATAATACAAGTACTAGACTGGCTGTGTTCATCATCTCATTCAGTATCAAAATCAGATTCCTTGCAAGACAGTGAATTTTTTGGACTTTGTTATGAAAAAGTCTGAACAGTCTTATGCTGGGGAACAAAGAAACATAGGGAGGCCATGTGGTATCACTGAAAGTATAATGAAGTCCTTTCTGATGAAAGTGGATTAGATAGCAAAGTGTTTCAGACTTCACACTTTTGTCCAACCATGCACTTTATATTCTTTTCTTTGTCTACTACTCTTTTTTGTTTTTTGTTTTTCCTGTATTTGTCTTTAGAAATACCACTCCATGCTGTAAATATCCTCATAGCCACACATTAGTGGTTGTAACTCAGCCAGAGGACTCATGTTCTCTGGGCTGGAGCTGAAACAAGATCTAATCTTCTTCCCACTGATAGCAGTAGAAATACTTACAATAGAAAATGTACTGTTAAAATGAATGTCTCTTTAGGTATCAATTGCATTTTTTTTTTAATAGCTAAACTTATTTAGTTATGAATAAAACCAGATACTGCAAATATTTAGAACTAAAGGGTGTGCTGGCAGCAGTCTATCAAACTGGAATGAGTAGGACTACTGTCATGAGTAAGTGCTGCGTGAAGAAGTAAGTGTTGGACCAAGCAAAGCTTCATTACTGTCACAGAGATCCAGACACCAGGGAACTGATCTGGAAGGAAGGCTGCACTTCTACTTGCTTCTGATGTGCTCTACTCTGAGATGCTTAGTCACTTATTTTGCTCCTCTTGACTCCCAACATGCTAATGCTTTGGTACAGTGCAGGGACAGCACATTGCTGCCCTGATCTTGTTTAGGCTCTGTGGGGATGAGTGGAATGCAAATGTTGTTTTCAGAGGCAAGCTACATATTCATTTTGATAGGTAATTATAGGTGACTGCTGTGACTAACATTTAAAATATATGACAGAGTTAGGATTATGAATATATGCTTTAATGAAAATCTGTTTGGTAAATACTCTCAGACAAATATGCTTTTGTTTTGTCCATACAGCACTGAGCACAACAGGGCCCTAACTCCTTCTTTAACTTCTCCGGTGTAATACAAGTAATAAATAACAATATATACTCATGGGAGGATTTAGTAGTTAGGACATCTTGTTTATTACCTTACAGTATACATAATTCAAGCTTTATTTTTGTTACTTTCTTTTTTAGTAGACTACTTTTCCATCTTCTTCAATCAGAAGTCAATAAACTACATTTTTGCCCTATGTCTAACTTGTCAAGGTCTCTGAGAGAAAATATGTTTTAAAGGAGTAGGAGTTAATGGTCACTCCTGCACCATAAATTGCATTGGCAGACACACTAGTAGCTTGCAGAAGTAAGGATGGCTTTCTCCTTGAAAGCTCTAATGAGACTGGGGAATAATAAACAATCTGTGATTCAGGTACACTGCACTGCAAATTTGGGAGATTTTAAACAAGCTGTAACGCTTAATAATACTGGAAATACATTCCATCTGCTTCTTTTCTGAACTCGGCAAGACAAATACTTGTTATATTTGTGGAACTTAACTGCCTTTGATTTCTATTGCTTTCAAAATACTTAATGATTATTTTATGCATGTGAAAGTAAATGCCCTCAAGGATTGTCTTAAACTCCACCACAATGGATAAAAAGGAAAGACACAAAATTCTTCTGGAAACTTCTCGACAGCTTTTGAATAACAGACTTTTAACTCAGTTACTACAAATCTTTTGTAATACATGTCATTATTATTAAACATCATAAGTCTCCCAAGACAATTACAGCCAAAGGGGTAGGTTAGTTTAATTTTATCTGATGTGTTTTCAGACTATGAAGGCAACTGCTGCTAGAAGAAGGAAACTTGCACAGAAGAAAAAAATCAAATTTTCATATTTGATTGAACCACTTTGGGAATGTTTTTTTAAAGAAGCATGAAAACTTAAGATTGGACTTTTTCTAAACAATAAAATGAGTCTCACCTCTAAAGACTAAAACTTGACAGATTTGTTTTATTAATGCTACCATATTATTTAATGCCTCCAACAAAACTGACAGCTTGTCAGAAATCATAGCTCTGGAAATAACTCGATATGTATATTAACCCCAGAAGAAATATGGTTGATTCTGTAACCAGTAATTGATTGATAACCTGCATTTGTCAATAACCTGCAACCTGTTTACAGTCAGTGCAAATATTTCTTTCTTTTACTTTATGAGCAGAACTCTGAAGGCAACATTTTTGTTCTCAAAATGTGTCCATATGAAAACAACTAGGAAGAAGATCCTTCCTAATCTTAGAGAAGCTCAGACACCACTAGTCTTTATATCCATTTCAGTAGTTAATTATTGGAAGAAGTTAATGATTACATATGTCCTAAGTGTCACTGTCTTAACTTTACTCTTTTTTCCAAGGTGCAACTACTTCTGTAGTGCATTCCGCTTCGGTACATTCAACTACTTAAGTCAGTGGTGTATTAAAGACTATTTTTAAAATTTAATCTTTGTACTGTATTTTCCATTTATTAATACATAAGCACTGTGCATTTGTAGTTGCTGTTCTAAAATAAATGACATGAAAACTATCTCAATTTGAACAAATACTTTTTCTTCAAATTGGTGTTTCCTTTTATATTCAAATATGAGTTAGGAGCTTCAAAAATTTGGCAAGTCTTTCTTGTCTATGCAATTGTTTAGTGAGCTCTAGTTCTGTGTTTTTTTCCTTGAAATGGTACAAACCTTATTAAGAAATCAATTAATAGTTGCCCACTTCTGTGAGAGCTGTATGTATAATTTTATACTACGTTACCACATTGTTTAGTTCAAGCTGACAAAAAACCCATACCATGGCTTCTCTTTTAAATCCTTGGTCTTGAATGAGGTACAAAATTATTTCAAAATGGAAATATTTCTGCCATTTCTGGTTTTCACCTTGCAATAAAAGATGCTCTCTATTTGGCCTAGTCAGAAATATTGCAAGCTATTGGTAACTGATGCCTTCGTTGGAAGCTGTTGTGCCATCTTCTTGGAAAAATATAATAGTCCATCTTGCCTCACAATTCCTGCTTCAAATATTACTGTTTATTATCCCCTCATTCTGAATATGATTATATAAAAAGTGCTGTTACTTGACACCATCAGAAGACCTTTCAGCTTGATTTCAGGATCATAAGTGAAGAACCACCTGATTATAGTGATGTTCAACTGCTAAGAGCTACATATTCTGTGGAATAAATCCTGACCCTTCAGTGACTCTTAAGTCAGAGATAGCACTATTGAACTTAAACAGCTGGCTGAAAACTTATTATTCTCTGACCATGTTCTGAAGTATCAGCCTTATTCACTGTCTTGAAGCCATGGACCAGGGGAGATTATTTAGTCCAGTTATCTCAATTGTGTCAGCTTTTGCAGAACTTTTACATCTGTAAAAAAGGAGGCTGATCATATTTAATTCAGGGAAAATTGTTACTGATTATCATTCAGAAAGGAAGCAAAAACCAACACTGCACCATCCACTAAGAACATCTGTTCTTTAGAGTCCAATATATAGCAAACACAAGTAAAAACTGTCTGCATTTATATGTACTTGCTTCAGGACACTAAGTGCAAATGTGCCTTTTATCAGCTCCACCAAGTAGGAAATGCATTCACATTTCACTCAATTCTAGTTCTCGTGCCAACACCTGGGTTAAGGGCTCTGTGACAAAACTTAGGGCAGATGGAAGATGAAACAAAGTTGGAGCACCTGTACTCCCCCTGCCAACCTCTAACACTTCAGCTCTGATTTGACTTTGAGAAGTCAATTCCAGTCATGACCCTCCATGAGCCATTACATCACCACTGAGCTGGTGAAGCATTTTTTTTTTTGATGATGATGGTGGGCAGATATACACTTTCTGTAGTTGTTATGAGAAGCTCCTACACAACTTGTTCAGTTAACAGCCCTTTCTCAGGGTACTAGTAGAGGATAATTCACAGAGCTCTTTGCATAACTTTTGTAGAAGGTCTCCAGAGTTGACATAATAAATTCATTTTCTCCTCTCTAGGGGGATAATCTATCAGCAGAGCTCATTAGCATCTTCTAAAACAAAGCCTCTCCTAAACCTCTGTTGGCATCCCTGAAATTTATTGCAAGTCATATCATACTATTTCAGAAAACAGTACTGGAAAGGACCTCTGGAGGTTAATCTGATCCAGTATAACTCAACAGCCTGTAGACCACTGGTGAGCTGAGGAAGGACTGCTGCTTGTGCCAGCTAGCAAGCATCATCAAGAGCTGCCTCCCAATTGTTATCAAATGCCTCCTGGCAGGCAGAGGCAAAACCTGGCTCCTGACTGCTGTCAATACCCACAGGCAGTCCTAATCAGGAGCTGGATTTCCACTGCAGTCAGTACCTGCAGGCAGACACAGATGGGAACCTATTTGTAATTATTGCAATTAAATATTTTTTTTTAAATATTTTTTAAACCATACAGTTTAATGTAAACCTTGAGTATTTATTACCCCTTTTTTCACAGTTGCTTAATAAGATTTGGAGACATGGTAGACCACGGACTTTTTTGAACAGAGCTGGATTATCCTTTGACCACAAAAGATTTGAGGAAAAATATTTTTCTCAATCAAAAGATTGAGAGATTGAGATTGAGAAAAACATCTCCTTAACAATGGCAGGATAACTGAAGCCTACATCATTCTTGTTTCTAAATTTGAAGATTGATTCTTTATATATAAAAATAATTACAGCAATAATGGTGCTTCCAATAAGAAAAACCTAATAATTCTTATTACATTTTATACAATGTTTCATGTAACTAAAAAAACCCCACAGATGTTTAAAGTTATCTCTGAAAAAAATCCAAACCCTTCTAAAAGCATGTGGACAAATTTCAAAATAGCAGTTGCTCCAAACTTTATGTGAAAACTTAACTAGAAGAGAAAATTAAAAAGCAACTTCAGTGGAAAGGAAGATATATTCTAAACACAGTGTGTTCTAAACTTTGAATCAGAGGCTTTCACTGGAGTTTGAGATGATCTGTAGATTAAAGATAAAAGGCCAGCTATATAAAAATTGATGAAATATCATATTGTTACAAAATCAAACTAGAACTTTCAAAACTATACTTGTGCCTGACTTGGTTTATCCTGTCAGCTCTGTCCCCCTCATGGTAAACAACATTTTCCTTATGTTTAGGTGGGACTTCCTATGTTCTAGCTTGTGCCCACTTCTCCTTGTCATATCACTGAGCATCACAGATAAATCTGAGACTGGCCCCATCTTCTTGACACCCTTCCTTTAGATATTTATAAACACTGATAAGATCCCATTGTTGTCATGAGTTTAGATGGTGTTGTCTTCTCCCATTCCTTTGGCTATCTTGTGTGTTACAGTTTGTTTTCTGGCTGTCCTTATGTGTAACAGGCCTATGACAGTGGCCACAGTATCAGAATAGCAGCTTTCATATGGTCTTGGAACTTTTAATTTATTATTATTATTCTAATAAAACATTAAGCACACCAGGGAAAGTTTGTATTTCACACTTTCACACCTGCTTCCCTACAGGTGCCTGACTTAGATTAGAGAGCAATATTTAAAACCCATGTGTTAACAAAATATAACACATCTACACTGAAATGTCACTTTTGTAAAAAAAAAAAAAAAAAGACAATACATTGATCTGGAATTCTGCCTTTATCCTTGAAAAGTCAGTTAACATTAAAACAACAACTGAAATTCTGTCTCACTCTACCAAGTGCTGTTCCTGCCTATTGTCACCATAAGAACTATGTATCAGTGAAATTAAAATTAAGTAATTCTGAAGCAAGACGGGAGGATTGCAAATTATTAGCTCAGAAGCTGCCTTTGCAGATTTAGTAAAGAAGAAATTGTTTTCATCAGAAACTATAAGTACATAAAGGAATCACATGCTTTATTTGTGCTATATTTATATCTAGGTATGATCATGTAACTTGCTAGGTGAACAGAAATTTAGGATTTTGGATGTATTAAAGGTACAAAAAGGGACATTTTGTCTTTGTGTTGCAACCTCAGACCAGTGTGGAAAAAGATCCCAGCAACACACAAAATAAACCTCTGACACAAAAATGCAGTCACTTTCCTGCCATTAGTACAGCAGTAGATTGATCCTCAAAATAAGAAAAGGAAGGTGGAGGTGGAGGTGTTGAAGACACATGATTTTATATGGGGAAAAATATTTCTTTGGCAATCCTGTTACCATAATTCTCGTTTAGCCAAAGACATTGAAGTCTGAACCAATCTGGGGTGGATTGGGAGCAGTAATAAAGAATGTCTGAGGATTTAGACAGAACTACTGAATACTAATAAGGTGACCACTTTCAGTTGCTAAAAATTTACTGGTGACATTTTTATTTTTCAGTTTTGCCATTTCGATCCTAAAATACCAATATAAATCTGCAAATAATTAAACACACCCACTCCACAGATATTTCCCATAATCCAGAGAAATAAATCTAGATATATGATCCAGCACACATTACAGCTGAGTTCCCCAACTTACATAACATTTTAAAAGAAAAAGCAGAGTAAAAGTGACATGACAGCTCTTGAGGTCATGCCCCAGTATGTTGATCCTACTATATTTAAAGGGTAAGGCTGGGTCACTAACTAAATAAGATCAGTGCTGTGGATTTTTTTTTGTGTGTTCATTTTGGTCTTGATGACCTCGGCAGAGGTCTCACTTATTAAAGTATGTTTGTGTATGGAGGCAGCTCCAGAGGGAATGTCTTAGATTATGCTCTTAGAATTGTGTTTGAAATTAGAAAAACACTGCTTAAAGAAACATCAGGATGGCATTGAAGCTTCATTCTAGTCCAGTGTGTGGTTAACAAAGAATACTAACTAAAATACATAGCTCTGCCCTGAAAAGAGGCAAAACACTGGCATTTTCATTTTGTGTAATGGGCATGATATTGCTCTAATGCAGTATTTCTGAATGTGATCCTGTTCATTAAAAAAAAAAACAAAACAAAAAAGAGCATGGAGATGCAAAAGATAGAAACTATTCCATATTATTGCAGTATATTCCATCCAAGAGAAAACAGATGTTTATTTCAATATATTAAAATATGTGAGAAGGTATATGACTTTTAACACCCACAGGTAGACAGGGAATTAGAGGCACCCAGTGAAAATACTGTGGTATTTGGTGTTAATTTCATTTGTACTTTTTTTTTCTATTGTAATCATTTTGCATTTTCCCACTTCTTACTTATAAATGATTTAATAACTGGAAGGAGGGGAATACAACTTAGTTGCACAATATTTACCTATGAAGCTTTATTTAAATGACAGTAAATGACAGGGAGACCTACAAGAGGTGGGGAGCAAATCTGAAAAACAAGACAAACCAAGATTCGGTAATGAAAAGTAAAAATGCAAATACTTAAGGGAAATATTCTGAAACACAAATATACTATGGATATACTATGGAAAGAAGATAGTGTTTGGAAAGCACACAAAAAAAAAAAGTGAACAGCAAATTAAATAAGGGCTTGCAATGTGATACAGCACTGGGAAAACAAATGTGATTTTGGCCAGCATAAACAATGGGATCATATTCAAAGTGAAGCAGTGGAATTGCATCAGAGGAGACAAAGCATTTGAGAATATGCTGTAGAAAACAATGGATTCATGTAGGGGTATACAAGGTGATCTACTAGGTTAAAATTCAATGCTACATGAACAGGAGGTGTAGCTTCACAAAATTTAGTAAAAATTGTTAGGCAATTTGTTCAGTGATTCTGCAACTTCTTAATTTCCACAAATTTAGTAGACTCCTTGGAATTCATCCTGTGGTTTTAAAGGCGGACACATTGGAGAGCAGCAGATCAATGAACCATTTCCCAGTTCTTCTATTGTCAGTTACTCTCCCCATTTATGAGCTAGTAGTTTTTAAGCACCCACGTGATGTTTTTAAGCCCTGCAAATGTTTCAGGCCCAACTGTTAGCTAGCTGAAAGACTGCAGGCAACTCCCAGACTCGCACAGCCTTACTAGGAAACCTGGAGAGCTCAACAGCCTTGGCTGAGCCTTCAGCCTACCATTGGCACACATAGCAGACAGATCCTCCTGCCTTTCTGGCTGCTGAAAGGTAGAGCTGTGCAACTAGAATTCTAGCTACGAAATTTCACTTGATCTTTAGCTCTTTTGTTCTGAAAAGTTACGGTCATATGACATTATTTATGTGGTATTTCTGAAAGCTTCTTAGACCATTTTCACATGACAAGCCCCTGCTTAGGCTGGTAGCTGCAAGTATTCGGGAAAGAAGAACTGGAATGGTTTCAGCATTCCTTCACTGCAGAAAGCAGAGCTGGTCATGTCGGGTGACACAACGGCTTCAGAAAGACCAAGACATGGGCTGTTAACTTCAGTGTCTTGGGCCTGTTGGACAGCACATATAATGTATGTTGCTGGTCTTGATCCTTTGCTAACCTGTGTCTTTTCTGCTAAGCTGCAGCTGTGCATCAATAGCTCAAGAGAGCAGCACTAGTGTACTTAGAAATGCTGCATGTGTATCATTGGATTTGTGCTCTGCACTCGCTTTGTATCAGTGAAATTACTTTACAAGACATTGGGCCGTAGAGAAACAGGACAAATGTTTGCAGTCTAGCAGTGTTCAATCTATATGCTGCTGCGGGTCTGATGTTTGCTTCAGGACCCTCACGTCCAGCTGAGCATTCATTGGAAAAGAGACCAGTGGTCTCACCAGTTTGGAGGGAATTAAGCGTCTGACTGCCAGCAGTACAAGGATAACATGAAAAAAAGTCTGCTATTAAGTACATTTCGAAGTAAAACTGAACAAGCTATGTGCTCTGCTAGAAGAGAGGGGGTGAGCATGTGCAACACCAATGCTCAGTGCTCTTAAGTAAACAAACAAACAAACGCACACAAACACAGAACAGATGTTTGATTCATAGGAGCTTTAAACCAGTGGGGTCACTTCTTGGATGTCTGCCACTTTCCATGTGGCAGTGTATAAATCACACAGAGAGTCTGTAAACTCTGTAAAAATCTATATAGCCTAGACAGAGGAATGGACTACAAATCTGTAGCACAGGGAAATTTGCTGATGGCACAGAGCATAGTAGCACACTGAAGAAATAACTAATTTAAAGTTCAAATAAAAGTTTTAATTTACAGTACAATTGGCTGCTGTTTCTACCATATGTGTCTTTCAATGTAATAAACAAACAGCCTATACACAGGTGACTGCAATGTAATTACGATGGGATTATTTTGAAATTATAAAATAGAGGGATCTTTTCATCAGACATCAGTTAAATGTGGAGAAGCAATTAGAAGAAGAAAACCCATCAGGAGAAGTTACTGTACAGGTGAAAGTTGAATGAGTGTTTTTCAGCACTCTGAACTAAGGTAAAAAGGTCTTTGCTTTTGCTTTCCCAATAACCTGTTTTAGCACTTGGGAAGGCACAAAGAAGGAACAGAAAGATAGAGAGGATGATGACAAGCTATAAATCTCAATGCTTAAATTAAGTGGTAGGACTAGAAATACAGTACAGTGCGTCACTTGTTACAGTGTGACAAATGGTGCTCCATTTGCTAAAGTCATTTACAACTGGCCATTAATAAAGGGGCTGGGACAGGGGATGCCACTTGCTAAAGTTCTAAAAGAAAAGTGATTAAAAGTAGCTGGAAGTCTGAGTATACACTTCAGTACTGTCCAAGAAAGGATTTAATTCTCGTTCTCAGACATAAACATTTGACTGATAATGTGCACTGCTCCCCCTGGGATTATAAGAATCTCACCATAACAGACAGTACTCCAGATGCAAAATGACTGGGAAAACCTTAGTACAAAATAGTCACCAAGAAGTCTTACCCTTGTACTATATGACAGAGGTTTGTGGAACATCCTCCTAAAAATTTAACAAGACCATTTTAGCAAACCCATTCATAAAAAATAAAACCTGGGTAATACCTCACTGGAAATCTAGCTACCCTTCTCAGTGCTTGAGCTTTAACCTGTTAACCTGACTTTCCTCTTGATACTCTTTCCCTCCATTATGTGGAAATAGGGTTTGAAGGAGACTTCTCATCCTGATGATTAAGTAGGTTACCAGTTTATTTCTTCTACCCCTTCTCTGTTCCCTTCAATACCATATATCCATGTTTGGGGTTTTTTCGTGTATGCTGGAAGTGCCTGCTATTTCAAATTATTTTTTATGTTCTTTATTAAAAAAATATCCACACTTATGTAGGTCCCCCAAGATTTGTTATCTAATTCCCTTTCAGAGCTGCTCTTGCCTCTGAAAAGGATATAGGCAGAGGAAAAGCATAAGCCTGTTTCCTCACATGCTGGAGACTCATGGCATCATTTGACTCATGTTGGTGGAGAGCTCATGGTCTGTGGTCCTAGATAATTTCACCTGTGGCTTCTTTGTACCACTAGATCTGAATTTGTTTATTCCATAATTAAAGATCAGTAGTCTGATTATACTAATTACTTGAGTGGCTGTAAATGTTATGGGTGCCCATCTCTACCAGACCGTTAAAGGTGGATTTGAGTGCAAGCTTCAAACTTTTGGAGCCCAAATGTACAAGCTACAAAATAGAGGATGATCCTTCACCAGCCTCAGTGGAAGCTTTTGTTTGGGAAATTGAAAGAAGTGCCACCTTTATCTGAATGAGAAGCAATACTTACTAATATAGACAACACATGCAATGATGAGCTACATTAAAAATTAATAACCTCATTATAACAACATTACATTATTAGAAACAACACGTCTTTTTAACTATAAAAGATATGTAAAAAAGGAAACAAAGACTATCATTCTGTTCTAATTTATTATTTTTTTTAATTAAGGTGAGTAGTTTACAAATCACCGTGCTATTCTTTGCACTATATGAGAGAAACTGATTTTAACTTCTTTCCTAATGACCTAGCCAGGAGGTGCATTAGTATTCACATCTCTCTGACACAGATCACTTTTGCAATCCTCCCTATTCCACATTCTTTCTGCTAACCTTTCAATTATTATGATAATCGTAAGCAAACAACTTGAAACAAATGGTAAAATCAAGCACAGCCAGACTGTGTCTTATTTTGTTTCTTTTACTTCTACAGACATTTGAATGCCGTTTGGTCGGGATGCCTTTTGATTTGAATTTATCAGTCTTGGAGGAAAATCAGTAGAAACTAATGTTTTATCCAAATGCAAACAAAACAGGCATGTAATTACAAGTGGTTTCAATGCATTTATTTTCAACAGTTTGATTCTCCAAGTTTTCAAGAATTAAGATGTACCAGAAAACTAATCACAGCTCTTCAAGCTTGCTTCTCAAAAATACTTAAAATCTTCCTATGTTTTCTATTTCGATCTCAAATATATATATATATATGATTACAAACTTAAAAAATGTGTAATGAAAATGAAGTTGGAGATAATAGAACAGTTAAAGTTCTAAAAGATGTTATGAGTAATTTTTATCAGTCTATATAAATGGAAAGGAACCTTGTGGATATTCTGATTTGCCAAATTTGTAACATTTTTTTGGCTAAAGTACCAGACAACATATGGTCTGCATAGTAAAGTTACCGTGTTAGTCCTGTTCAAGTTTCAATATAGTGAGACCTATAAATGTGTGGGGTAACTGCCACTATTCAGGAAAAAAAGAAGTCATAACTCTAATTTGAGACCCCCGTGTGCAGTAGATAACTGAAGGAGATTTAAAGTATGATATGGTCTCCACAGTCTGAATTTAGAAATAAGGTATTCTAAAGAATGAAAAATGGAGAAAATGCAAATTTTGGTTCAGTTGATAACAAAATCAGGAAAAACAGACTCACCCTAAGTAGAAAAAAGAACTTGTAAATGTCATGTTAAAATCCAGATTTTAATATAATCAAGAAAACTGTCCTGTTAAGGGGACTTCATTATTAGTTTTTGTCAGAATTGCTATTACTAAAGCCTGTTCATTTAAATATCAAGAATGACATGTATACTGTCATTATTGTGTAATACAAGCAGATATTATTAATGACAATATGGCATCTGTTTAAGTTAATTTATCAGAAGTCTTTAGAAATGGAAGGAGAAAGATTTGGAGAAATTTCAAACACATTTCCAACCTTTTTTTTTTTTTTTTTTTCTGGAAGAAAAGCAATTTTCTTCAAAATAGTAGTTTTTAGCAGTTCTGCTCTCAAAATGGCAACAATCTTTGGCTATCCTGTAGCTAACAATGAGCTGCAGAACTGACCTACCATAAAAAGTACAGCAAAACCCCTCAGTCTTATTTGTCTATCAATACTCAAAAGGGAAATTGTCACAATGTTATTGAGAGATGGACACATTTCAGAAAAGCAAACAGATAACAGATGCCCATTTAATTAATACTTTAGCTGTGGGGTGAAATAATATTATTGACATACTGTACATAGAAAAAGGAGGATTTATTTTTTTTTAATATCACATTTGTAAGTTGTGACAAGCCTAGCTGATGGCAAAGTGTGATTAAAGGCAAGTTGAACTGTGCAAAGTTTCTCAATTGGATCTGATGAAGTTAATTTCTTGTAATTTGATAGTGAACTTTAAAGAGTTATTTTTATTTAATTGAAAGACCATAGGAGCACAATTCTATTCAGAACTCCTTCCCCTGGTCCATTCTTTGTCTAAGAGTGCCTGACAATTTACAGCCTACCTTCATTTCAGGGACTATTGTTGATGAAGAGGCTCACTATTGTGAGCTGATAAAAGATCATGATACTTTTGAAGCATGAAACTAAAAAGAAAATTAATGAAAGAATATGCTGGGCTGGAACACGGGTACATTCATCACTTAAACTGAGTAGCTAGAGAGATGTTATAAAACAATACTGTCTTGGATCATTAATATTTATGCATGCATTAATAAATAAGTGGCAAGGAAAGAAAAATACAAAATTTTAGGTGTATAAACAATAATCTATTAGATAATGCAGACAAATTGAAAGAAGATTCTTTCTTCAGAGAAGTTATTCCTTGGGAAAAATTAAGTACTGGTGGTGATTTTAGATGTAATAGGTTAGATGTCTAGGGAGACCATGAACATTTAGAATCGAAGTAAAATAAATGGGTTAAAGGCATAAAAGAAAATTAACAAAACATGTAAACTACCTGAATACTGAACAGCTAGATAATAATTTTTATATTTTTCTGTATCATACTTGCAGGTGCCTTACTGTGTTTTCTGTACTATAGCAATTTTAATTTTAATGCTGTAAATTGTGGATTATGACTTAAAACTGCAGCTATTATGTTTTATTGGTAAAATGAATGTCCATCTAAAAAGGGGCTATATTTCAGTGGTCTTTACCCCTTCCTTTGGTTTTCAATTAGAATCACAGAGGGCATATTAATGATTTGAAAAGATCATATTACTCATATACTGGTATCTTCCCATCTACTGATATCTATCTTGGCCTATCTTATTTTTTAATCTTTCCAGATTGAAATAGTTTCTTGCATGCACATATAGGGACTGCACAAAAATGTTTTATGAAGAAGACAACAGAAAGCATTATTCCTTAAAAGTTTAAATCAGATTTAGAACAAATATAAATGGATGCAGCTCCATTGGCTTTAGTGCTGTTATCTGATCTTTGGTAGCTAAGAAGCTTCCAGAATATTTCCTTTTTATTCTTGATATTTTGCTTGTTTCTTTTTATTGAATGTTGCAGCAGAAGATTGCTTTGGCTGTAAACACAAACAGCAATGCCTGTGAAATAGCATTCATATACTCTGGCAGTGTATAGATTAGATAGGCTTAGTAGATGCAAAGCCATGTCTGTATTTCTAAGGAGGAAGAAAGGAGGAAAGAAAGAA
Source organism: Ceyx melanurus (assembly GCA_024611195.1). NCBI lineage: Eukaryota > Metazoa > Chordata > Aves > Coraciiformes > Alcedinidae > Ceyx > Ceyx melanurus. The sequence goes on along the minus strand of JANHGL010007734.1, from coordinate 203,145 downwards.
TACATGAAATACTGAACAGCAGAACTCCAGTGATTCATAGCTTGCTCTCTACACTGCTGTGACTTGTCACTGGTTGTTCACAACTTCAGCAGCCTCTGAGGATTCACAAGAGTTTATGCATTAGCACAGCATTACTTCTGATCCTGCTGAAATGTGCATAGAAATGGACATGATTCAAGTCGTCAGTTCTTTCCATACAGTAAAAAAACCCCCGTCAAATGCAGCCACCAACTGAAGTCCATGCAAACTCCTTCAGTCAAAGGAGTGTAGCTGCAACCCCTAATCCACTTCAGACAGGGAGAGCCAGTCTGTGAGACCGAGCATGGAGTTCTGGCCCACTGGAGAGAGTTCTGGATTACCAAAGAGAAAATAGGTGAAGTGTCTTGCAAACAGGCACTCCATGGGCTCAGCTTGCTATCTGATGATGGTTATGGACAAAGCCCTTACAGGACAAGTTACAAGAACCCTTCTGGGAAGGTGGGACAGAACGATGCTTCTCAGGCCTAAGCATTAAGGGCTGTTTCCCCGGAATAACGTACAGAAGCTAATGGCTGGTAAAGTGAAGAAGAAACGTGTGCGTGGGCTGAAAAAGCAGGTCAAATATTGCAAGTACTTGGAAAGAAAGAGCTTTATATCAACCAGTTCTGACAACTTGTGGCTAACATCCCGGATTGCCTTGTTAGTTAGCAGGGCAGGATGGACCCACTTTTGAGGTCCTGTTGATTAGGGGGAGTTTAAAGACTTGCATTTACTGAGGAAGGGATGCATTAAAAGAAGGAAGGAAAGAAAAAGGCTTTCCTCTTATCATCCTTCTGTCATCACCCACAGAAAGGAATTTGACCTTTTGATTGAGTTGTTTTCTTGCTTTGTTTAGTAATGAATTGTCATTTGCAACAGGCCTCTGCCATCCATGAACTCCTAAGCTCGCTCTCCTATAGAGATTTATGCTATAGAAGGAATGCACATCAGTAATAAAGATCAACAGGATTATAGTTACTTAATTGAACTCCTGCTAATAAAATTAACCAATCGATTTAAGAAAGTTCCTTTGTTTTATTTTCTTTAGTATTATGAACTATATTTTCCCTCTGATTAAATGCCAGGAAAAATAATTCCTAGTTTCCTAAGCTTTTAGCAGAGTTTGCCTCTTTTTACATCGTGTCTCTAAACTTAGGAAGCGTAAATTCTCGATGACTGTTCAAACATAAATGAAGCAGACAAAGTGGTAGCTACGCTGTACAATACAAGGTAATGTAGGATTGCCGTATGCTATCACAGCTTGATTAGAGTAACAATAACAAAACTCACAGAAAGTTTCCTGTTTGCTTTTCAAGTTTTGCCCATAAGATTTTAGTAAAGGAATTCCACACAAGGCAGCAAGCCACCATTCCTTGCCTTCTGTAATGTTTACTTTTGCCCAACCCATTTCACATTTGTGTACGACATTAATACGCTTGCTGTTACTTGAACAGAAATTATACAATATATTTTGACTTCTGAGCAAGAATTGCAAGTAACAACAGAATCTTAACTAGTAACCCAGCTGTCTCCTAAGTATCATTAAGCCTAAAGAGTTATTGGGAATGCAGAAAACTACAAAGGAATTGTAAAGAAATGATTTCATCTGTATATGATTTTAATCAAGCTTGGCTTGCTGTTAAAAGGCTTGTTTAATGAAGACTGCATTTCCCTCATGAGAGTCCCGACCATGTAGTTCAGTATCAGCCAACCAAGGCTTATTGCCGTAACAATAGCTACAGGGTTTACCACAAAAAGAAAAAAAAAAAAGAAAAAAAAAGCACCACCAAAAAACCTTCCAAAACAAAACAGAAAAAAAACCCCTTTCATTTCAGTCTGCTTCTGATCACTTATTCAGAAAATGAGAGACAAATAACTGAAAAAAAACCCAAAGTAACTGATAATTAGCAAAAAGTCTGCTTGAACAAATATGAATGTACAGAACTTAATATTTTATTGATCTAATTTTAAATCGAGTTATTTAATTAAAAAAAAATCAGTTCATCTGTGATTTTCTTCTTATACTACATTATTATTTCTGGTACTGCAATGTTAATTATTTTAAAGTGAAGTCAAACTCTTTGCAGCTAGATGTGTACAAATGTGATATGCGGATGCTGGACTTAATATTTCTAATGCAAACACAGAGAACTGATTTGCAGAACTATGAAAACAAACAAAACATATTTTGTCTAATGCTAATTCAAAACTGAAACAAATGCTTTATCTTCTAATTTTAGGAAATATTCCTGCAGATTTTAATATTAGTTGTACTTTGCTAATGATCCTGACTCCTGATTTTAATGACATTAATAAAAAGAAATAAACTTCTACATCTGTCTCAGTGTTTGCAGTCACGATTGGTGCTTTAGTGCCACACTTTGAAAACTGCAATTCACACAGATTTTCCCTTTGAAGTTAATGAGATATTTGTATGAGTAGGGGGCTACTCACTTCAGTCAGTGTTTTCTGGTTAGAGCCTTAGTCCTTTCTGTTGCCAAGTGTACTTAAGTTTATAAGACCATCCATTTCAACACATTTTGTTTAGTTAAACTGAAGTACTTCATTTTTAAGGAAAAAGTTACATTGCCAAAAAGTATAAACAGGACTAACTTTGACTAATATAAATATTTGAAAACCAGAACTTTTTTCTTTTCTTTTTACATCTTCTAGAAACAACCCTAATGTAGGTGACAGAGGGAAAATTGCTTTTATAGAATAGACAGTTCAGCTGAAGATTAGCACAGAGGAAATTTTAAAAATAAATATGAGGAAATTTGTCTTCTAACAGCTAGCATTTCTGGATCGAGTTCAGAATATTTCTGCCTAACAATTAAATGGAAATTCTTTACATTTCCAGTCTACGGCACATTATTTAAACCTTAAGCCTCTCTAATTAAGAGGTATCATTAAATTTATTCCTATTGCCTGCTTTAAAGTTTATTTGCTAATAAGCAACTGGACAAGGGATGTGTGAAATGAATAGTTGAAGAAAAAGTCTGGCAGCAAAAGAGAGGTCTGGAGGGTGAAGTTGGTTTATTAGGCACTGTTTGTCATGAATGGGTCTACTGCACGTACAAAAGCAAATCCCACTACCTTAGAAGATTAATTCTGAAGGAGGCACTCGTGGGTCAAAGTATACATAAGCGTGTGCCTAATCTCAGAGAAATCAGGCTATTTTCTCACAGCAATTAAGCAGAGGTCTAGGGTTTCACCCACAGTGTATTTAAACACAGGATACAATTAAACCCCAAAGTATTAATATCTGTGCTGTGCAAAATTGCCCAGGAAATAGATTTTGCCCTCTTTCAAATGGAAAGCAAGGCAAATTAAGGAGGATGACTTTATTTGAGTAAAAATTATCCTGAAACAAATGTAAGTCATTCATTTTTAACTGTTCATTCCTTATGTACATTTTTTTTTTCTTTCTCTTGCTCACATAATTTACTCTGGAATGTACAATGTTCAAAATACCATTTCATTAAAATAGTTCTGTTTTCATGGTAAGTATAATTTCTACAGGATAACTGTTCAACAAGAGCATTTTAAACAAATTATGGACAAAATGCTTCTCTGTTCTGGCAATCTTAAAAGATCAAGGAAAAAAAGAGTGACCGTAACATCTTATTCAGCAAAAAGCAGTCACAAAAGATCTCTTTCCTCCTCCTTGATGTCTATGGATTATTGAGCAGCATGAGTGGAAAGAACACTGCGACTTAAAGAAATTTAATGCCAGTTTGAAATGTTTCAAAAGAAAAAAAGTCCTCTAAACACACAACATTATTTTCATTGCATTTGAACTTCCCTGCGTAAATGTAGCAAGAATCAAATAATTGTTTTAAACAAAATCTTCTTCTGCAGCTCCCTAAAAATACTCCCTGATTTTGTGGTCTTCTACATTATAATTTAAATATAATTCACTTTTGTCTATCTATCACACCTATCTCATTTTCAAATCGCTATATAAAAAGAAAAAAAAAATCAGTCTTTCTCCCTTCACATTAGATGATTTTCCTATCGGATGATTTTCATTTATTTCATTTTAGATTATTTCCTATCAGAACAACCATTTATACACAAAGTAACATACTCTGCACTGAGATAAATCCCATCTCCTGCATTTGTACACTTAGAATTGTTAAAGTTTTACTACTATAACAATGTACATAATGATATAAACAAGCTAATTCTAGGTCTCTACATTTCCATCTATCAATTTTAAATCTGTGAAAACATCTTTATATTTTCTGCTTTCAAATCAATGATGTGTTGCACAGGATGTTAATAAGAAGTCTAAATTGTGAAGTAACATGCAGATTTTTTTTTATGAGAAACAAAAAACCCCCTCTACTTCTCACTGATCACAGTGGTCAGCAAGACACTATTTTAACCTTTAAAAATGCAGCATATCCCAAAACAAGTTACTTCTTAAATAAATGCTCTTCTTGAGTGCAAGTGACCTTTTAAATGATTATATCTCAGCACTTGCAACAAAAAGAATTTCACCTATCACCTTTACACTGTTGATGCGTTGCATTGGGTGAATCCATAACCTTTTCACAATATGTAACATGCTGCAGAACACAAAATTACTTGCTAACTTTAATTAAATCCCTTCAGAAAAGTCCTGCTGACCTCTTTGGAAAGAAATCTTATGAAATGAAAAAATAAAACCACATAAATTTCAAATCCCTCTACATTTGATAGCTCTAAATGAATCTCCAACCATTTCAGAAAATTATATTTCAGAGCACTGAATAAGTTTGCTGTTCTAATTTTTTCATAATAATGTTTTTAGATAAATTTCAGTAAAGATTAAAACTATTTTCTTATTTAAAATACAATCTTTTAGTTTTCAGCAGTCTCTAAGGGACTGATGGAAACTCACTGGTGTCTTTAGAACAGCAAATGGAAACAGCCATCTAGTTAAGTCCTGAAGATTTTTAACTTCCCAGAAAAGATTTTGAGACAAAACTTAGCAACAAAATACTTCATTCACTTCCAAATATTTTTTTCTGAGAAAACACAATCTACACCAAAACAACAAAAGGATTCTGGGCACCAAAATAAGCAGCAAGACTGCTCCTGAGCCAAATTTGCTGTTGGCTAAAGGATGGTAGCTGGCATAGAATTGTGACCTCTTTTCTCACTACAAAATGACAACGATTTAAAACTGTATGTTCAGAGCAAAATCAAACATAATATATTAATCACAGAGTCTGAAGGTAGTATATAAAGGGACACAGAGCGTGCAAATTCTGTTTCCCACAGTTCAGGTTAAGGATCAGACCTCTAAAGACAGTTAATGTTTCCTGATTATAAAAAGAAATTTAGTAAGCCTCTGCCTACAGCCATGTATGCAGTAATAATGGTTAAGCACGTGCAGGTAGACATTAACATGAGCATGCACTTCAAAACAGCAAGAGATTGATTTTCTACCTTTGTTGTTCCAGTTTATGTGCAGGCTGGATCTATAAAGGCTACAAAATTTTGTCGTCATCGTCTGTAAGACACAGGTGTCTTACAGCTCACTTTTAATGCTGAGATGATCACAGTTATTTAATATGTACCTTATATCATGAATTAAATAGGAAACATAGATCTTGATGTGTTTTTATAATCAAAACAAGAAAATAGTCTTTATGAAGAGAGTCGGTTCTAAATGACCAGTGTGATTAATTTTAAATTACATTTGTTGCTCTTCTCACCATATTTTTTCTTAAATTCAGTTTGAGATATGGCTAGAAAGAAGCTTATTTATTTGGAATTAAATCTATTGTTGTCAGAGAAACACTTATAAAAAATTTTTAAAGCCCTCAATAGTGAAAGAAAAAATAAAATAAATTCATAAGTTGGGATTTTTTGTTGTTTTGGGTTTGTTGTTGTTGTGGGGTGGTTTTTTTTTCTTGTGTGGATTTTTTTTTTGTTGGGTTTTGTTGGGTTGGGTTTTTTTAATAATATTCTGATTTAATAAGATGATGATCTTGCAATAGATACAATCTCCTGATATAAAACCAGTATTAGTGTCCAATGACATGCTGAAGTACTGGAACAAGCAAAGAAATGAAGAGACATAAGAAATACAGAACTTGGTGTGGCTTCCTCTAGACAAAGGAGATGAGTTGTCTGATTGGTGTGTAATCACAAAGTTAAACAAACAGCAGTAAGGCTAAACTAATTCTACATCAAGTCTACATGGCATCCTGGCTGGTTCATTATGTGCATTTGTGACAAACAATATGGAAGAGACAACTGTACTGTATCAAATAGCTTGCAACAGTTTACACTCCTATAAAACTATTTACATTTTGTCAAATGAATATTTATAACGAGTGGCTTTCCCTTCACAAACACTGTAGCTCAAGCAGCTCCCATTCATTCTGATATTTGGGATGTACAAACACTAATTCAGTGAGTCAGTGACACGCAGGCTGTTGTAACTTGCCAGAAAACGAGGCCCGCAATACTAATATAAAGTCTGGGAGAAACGTGCTGTTGCTTTCAGTTTTTCATATGTCCTAGCATTTTTATGTCTCCAAGTTGCAGGAATTCAGTTTCAATATTATATCTGCCCTTCAGCATAGCATGCCCCAAAGAAACAGCCGGTGAAGTTTATTTTGCACTTTATCAATACAGTGTAAACCAGCATGTGCTTACCTCCATGGGGTTACTGAACCCAACTTGTCTGTGTGCACAGACAGCACTTTGGCCACAGATGTGACTGGTTAACTCTACAAGCAAGGAGGATAAATCCACACAACAATACTTCATTCACCAAGGAAATCTGCTGTGGATTACAGCTTCTCTATGGTTACGTCTGTTCTTAATTTACTGCTTTTATTCAGTTTTCAACCATAAATGAGCCCCTTATGAGGCATTCACTATGCAGAATTGACAACTCTTTTTATCTACTCGAAAAAATATTTTTGGATAATAATTTATGGTTACGAAATATTTTAAGCAGTTTGAATAGTTACATTATATTCTTTCAGTACTTAATGATGCAGTATTCTCTATAAAAATGGAAACCTGGGCAATCTATTGATTTCACATATTTCTAACAAAACACAGTGGCCTTGGCCATACAGAAATACAAATCTTAAAACTACATATATCATGGGAATGGCACTGTGCTTTTTTTAAAAGCTCTTAAACAGCATCGCATGAGGAAATCCTGAGCCAGAACTGTGACTAAGGGCCCTGTGGATGGGAACATAAAGAATGTCTTTTGGCAGGCATGATATTTTGTTTATGGCCTTTTTTTTTTTGCCTTTTTTTTTTTTTCTCTCTTTTTTTAAGTTTGCGATGGATGTAGATTTTAAACACTATTCAGCAGAGAAAACGTGAAGCTGTCTGTTAATGCTGGAGAAGGTTACTGCGTTATTTATGTTTTATTTATGAAACTGAAATGTGAGCATGGGTATTTTAATCTTGTTTCACCATCAAAGATAGTCTCAATTTTTTATGCCGAATTAATGCACGATCTACTTCGTAAAAGGGACTGATTAGCATTGGGCATTAAGTGGTGCTTAGGAGAGAAGGTTGTGAGTAAGCAGAGCTGCCTAGGAAACTAGCAACGTGCTGCAAAGCTGCTGGGGCAAAGGTATATTTTGTCACATGCCAATATCATCCTTTCCATCAGTTTTGACTTATGTCCTCAGAGGGACATCATCTATGGAAACAGCAAGTGGCAATAGAAGGAAGGCAGCCAAGTGAATGATACGGAATATTCTTATTAATTGAGACAATAGTGATGAGGCTTTAAGAAGCCTTCAAAGATGACAAAGTCCCCTTTGCATTATTTTAGATTAATTTAAAGTGTTGGCACACAAAGCTTTACAACTTGATTCTTGGCAGAATATGAGTACTTCCAGACTCATTGATACTCAGGGATTTTTTACTATTACAGAGTAAACTCCCTGTAGATAAACAAAAGAAAACATTTGAATGAGGTACTTGCAGTGTTTTCCTCATTAGCAGCTACAGTGTCTTGAGCAGGGAATGAGTGTTTTGGGAAAAGCATTCTTGGCATTAACAAGAAAGGACATTGCTTTTACAGGCAAGAACACTTTATGGCTTTCTGAAACATCCTATCACAATACCATATGTAATTCAAATAAAAGAATACAACTGAAAGCAAAATTAAGTGTTAGGGTACTTTAAAAATAAATGCACTTGTATATAAATACAGCAGAGAAATACGGAACTGATTTTAGTTTGGTTGCTTTAAATATTGCCCCTGATGTTTTATGGATTCCAGTTCTTCCTTTGTTTGCTATTTAATGCAACTGGTTTTGATTTCTTTATAAAAATAATAATAAAAAAATACTTTAAGGCAGAATACCCTCATTTCTGTTTCGTGGATGCAGTCAGAATGCTAGGTGTAGGCAGACATTTCCCACGTGCATTTAAAATTCCCCTGGAATGGTTGGATAAAACACCATGGCAGATACTCAGCTCTATGATCACAGGGACTGTGCCAGTGGGTCCTTAGAACCTTCTGAGTAGAAAACTTCCCTTACTTAGAGGTGACTTTTAATTGTGCGTGCCCACGTGCGCACACATGTGCTCATTTGCGCGCTGGGACCGCAGCTGAGTCTGTGTGCTCTCAATCTCGATCTGTGAATGAAAGCTTTACATTTAGCCAGTCAGTAGAGAGCTGCAGGGCTACTATCAGTTATGTTTGGTGCCATGATCCAAACTTAGCGCTTCCATCTCACTTATTATGTAGAGATTTAATGGATGGCAAAAGTCTCTAAAAGCTTCATGAGTCTGAGAACTCGGCAACTTTTTTTTTTGCGTGACAGATGCACATGCCCAAAAAAAGAAGGAATGTCAAAGCAGTTAAAGTTGCTGCTGTTCTGAAGTGCCAAATTGGCTTGAAAAGAGACACCTGGATTTGGGTTATTGAACAGCAATTTCCCTTTGTGCTGCCCCTAGAATCTGCATTATTTCTGCTATATATAATATGCATCAGAAAAAACCCCAACAAATCCCTTAAAGTCAAATCCCCGGATATTTACATGCATGTACCAACTCCATGAGATGACTTGTTCAGCTATGATATGGAAAATTAGGACCTGGAACTACTGGTAGGACATAAAATGCTTCTGTAGCATCTGGATGTTGTAGAGATTTATGTTCTCCTGACTGAAATTGCAGAGAGGAGCAACACAGACAGCCCGAAGCAGCTGACAGCTCCTAACTGGCCATTTCATTCAAGATTTTGGATGAGGCAACAGCTTCATCAGTGTTCTTCCCTCCATCTTTTTACTCCTAAACCCCATTGTATCAAGGTCTGGGTATCCAAGGGCTACTGAACATTGCTCCAATCCACACAGCTGGGGTTTTTCCTACTGTTCCAGTTTCATGAACAGCAAACTAAATCAACTATCTGTGATTTCTGGCATAAATACCATGAATCACAATAATAGAATGCTACAGGTCTGAATTCAAGTGACAATGGCAAGGACACTGCAACATAAGATCCCCACTCCACTCCAAATTTAACTTCTACTTATATATATTGCAGCTAAGAATTTGACCGAGGTGGCTAATCAAGTGTAATCGATCTGACCCATCTGGTACATGATCCAGCCTCTGCTCTTACATAATTTATATTTCAGGGCAATGTACTAATTTCAGTCCTCCTCCTCACCATAGTGGATGTACGAGCAATAACTAGTCAGAGGATCAGTTAACAGTGAATTCTCACAACACATCACAATTACAGAACCACCTGTGCTAAACTGCTTTTCCTTCCCAAACTACTGCAAAAACCTTCAGTAACTCAGAAGTTAACAAAATATATCAATTCTTCTTTGCTGTGAAGAAATGCAGTGTTAGCATATGGTGGCTAAATACTACAGAACAGAGAAGCAGAGAGGCTGCAACACCACCAAATTATTGTCCTTGGATTTTTTTTTTCCTACATATATTTGTGCTTAGGCAAAGTGAAACAGATCCTGCAGATTTTGTACATCCTGCAAGTCAACAACAAGGAAAGATTAACAGTTTGCTTAATTAGAGTTTGCAAGTCTAACCTTTGAAAATCAAAAATCATAGAAAAATTCAGGTTGGAAATTAATGACTAAATTAATGCTTAAAGTTGCCTCAACACTGAATTTAGATCAAACCACTAAGAAGAAATTTATGCTTTTAGCATCTCTTCTCTTGGAGAGTTACACAGCATTGCTGGGCAACTTGCTCAAAAGACTATTTTCATAGCATAAGAAAAAAACAAATTCTTGCATCTAGTAAAAACCTTCTCTGTACCAGTTTATGACAACTCTCATGATCCTGTTCATCTCTGTAAAGAGCTTGGCTACATTTTTTCTGTAACCTCACTGTAGATAACTGAATAGCTGCTGTTAGGTCCCCTTGGAGCTCTCTCTTCTCCAGGGTGAACAATCTCCAGCCCCTTAACCTCTTCCCACAATGTAAATGCTCCAGCTGCTGCTAATCCTCTAGGCCCTCTGCTGAATTTGATTCATTTTTCCAAGGTCTGTCTTGCATTGAGGGGCCCAAAACTGGTCTAGAAAATGCTAATTAAAGGGAAATAATAACTTCCCTTGATCTCCTCATGATGTTCCTGGTTATACAACACCTTTAACCTGTTAGCCCTCTTTGCTATCAGGACACACTAATGACTCTGGTGTAGTCTACAAAATCCCCAGCTCCCTTCCAGAACCGCTGTGTAGCAGTCCATGGTCTATAGTGATGCAGGTAATTATGTTAGTACATTATTTTCCTTAGTGAATTCCTGTTGGTTATTCCCAATCACCACCTTCTCCTTAAGGTGCCCAAAAATTGCTTCCAAGATTACTCAGTTATTTTCCCAAGGACTGAAATAAGTATGACCAGCCTATAGTTCCTTGGATTTTCTTTCTAGATAACTCTGAAGATGGATATTACTTTTGTCTCCCTCCAGTCATTAGTAATCTTCCTTGATCACTGTGACCTCTCCAAGACAATGGAGAAAGGCCCCAACGAGGCCAGTTCATAGATAAGTTGTCTCAGCACTTCTGGATGCCTCCCATCTGGTCCCATGGACTGGAATGGGTCAGGGTTTCTCAAGAGAACTCTGACTAATACTCTCACACTGCTGGTAGTTTCTGTCCTCTTTCAATCCTGTGTGTCCAGTTAGAGGCATGGGAGATGTTGCCAGGGAAGAGTGGGGCAATCAGTTACATACAGCCTTATCTGCATCTGCTGTTACTGTTTAGCAGCAAGTCTACATTCTCCCTCTGCTAATACAGCTGTAGAAGCTGTTTTTCACTTCAATATCCCCTGCCAGGTCCAACTCCAGTTTCACCTGCCAGTTGCAAATCTAGCAGAAGTTTGTTTTTTCTTAACAAGTTCCCTGTTTGCCTAGGCAAGGGTTCTGCATTTCTTCTTAGTATCCTCTCCTTCCTTTTGTTATGTGTACCTTCTCTATATGTCCTTTTTGCTTGAACCATGTCAGTTGCAGCTTTCTTTCATCCTTATTTAGCCAAGACATTCTCCTGATAGTTAGCATTTTCCTGAGTGTTGGGATGAATGCTGCTCTGCTTTGAGGAGACTGTCCTTAGAGAACTGCCAGCTTTCCTGAGCTCCTTCCTTTCAACACTGGCTCTCATGGGACCTTACCTACCAGTTCCCAAAAACAGTTTTCCTTCAAGCAGCCTGCCACCTCTTCCTTAGAAAAGCTTCTAGAAGAGTGATTTGAAATGCTCCTTCATGTAAATGCAATTCCTTCCCTTCTTCCATGCCTCCCTTTCCTAAACCTATCAGCACTTAAGTCTTACAAGCCATTCTACTGCATCAGTTGTACCAAAGATGTCATAGTTCTGAGCTCTAGCTTCTCCTGGTTATTTTCCAGTCTGTAAGCTTTTGTGCCCAGGCACTTGAGTTTGGTCCTCAGGGTTGGATCTAGCCTTTCTGGTGGTTCCTTCCTCATTTTAACCATATACATTAACCAGCCCAACCTCTGTTCCCTTGCTTAACTACAAGGTTGTTTCCCCATATCCTGATCCACACAGTTTAAAACCTTCCTTATCATACTGGCAAACTTGCTTGCAATGACTATATGCAACAAGATGCAGTTGCCTTTATTGAAATATATAACAGCACAACAGAGATCAGTCATGAATGCTGGGTATTTTCATAACAATGGAAGAAAAAATAACAAAGGAAGAAAGTATTTTTTTCTACATTGATGCAATGCTCTTCTAAACCCATCATTGACAAGAAAACCCCTTTACTTCTTTATGAAAACCCTACAGCTAGCAAAGATGATGTGTCTAGAGGGAAGGATGACTTTGCACCTATGCAGGCTTCAGGCTGATGCAATGGCACTCCTTGGTGCCACAGAGCAGGCTAAGAACAGGTCTGGCATGCTTTATAATTAGAATACTTCAGGATCAAAAAGAATAAAAGTGATTTAAAGCTGTGCCAACTCCTGCAATTGAAGATCTGGTCCTATAAGCTAAATACCCAGATATCAGTGCCAGAGTTCACAAATACAGACTTGAAATGTAAGCACCTAAAACTTCACTGAAAGTTAACATTCATATACTGAAATTAAGTATGTTTATTAGCAATAGATTCAGCACAAATGATTAGGCAATGGGGGCAATCTAAATGAAAGCCAGTTTGCCCTTATCAAGGCATCAGAAAAATGGACTGTTGGAGCTGATGAGCAGCTGAAGGTTCCATTTCAGAACATGGCTCTGGTTATAGAGCAGAAGTCCTGCTGTTTTGGCTGGCTGCTTTATATTATAGAAACAACAGCTTAATACTAATTGGCACACACATCTTTTCTCCACTGATAAATAAAAGAAGCACTGGAATGCTCTATGCAATTCATTTGAGCTTGGGTTGGGGATATATTGCTGGCATACAGTGCATGGGGCTGTGCCAGATGGCAGGGTTGGCATCTGCAAAGTTGCTCAGTGGGCATCTCACTACTACTTTTCATGAAACAACGCACCATTTATTTCTCAGATTGAACACTAGGAGAGAAATGGCAGCTAAAGCCTATTCAGCTGTGTTTTTACTACTACAGTCTGTAACATGCTACTCCTTGGCAACAACCTGCTATAGTTTCAGCACCTAAATATATTAAGAAGAGACAATTCCTTAGGAATGCCTAGGATATCTTTGAAAATGGGAATTCAGATGACTAAGAGCATTTACCAATAGACTGCAGCAGATGTAATTGCAGAAAATTACCAGATACCTTCTCCCACTATCTGCTTTGCTCCTCTGCTGATTATGGGGGAATGGAATGCATACGTGCTTCTCAGCTACTTAAATGCAAAGTCTTAGAGCTTAGATTAAAGGCACCTGGGTCAGCAGTTTAAAATAAACCCTCAGACTCCTTACTGACATGACTGAGATGTGGGTGTGTGTCCCAACATGCCTACTCTCCAGGGAGAGCAGCAGTCTCCTGCAGTGGGGAAACAGTGGAAGATAACATCTCCCACAGCAGTTGTACTGCAAAGGAAATGTGTGCCAAGCACTTCAGGGCCAAAGGCTTAGGTGCTTAAACATATATATTATGAGAATTTACAGAACTATCCACTTGAATGAAGGCATTTGCCTTTCACTGAAATCAACAAGTATTTGTGAAAAATCTCATCAATGTCTATACCTTTAGTTACTTAAGTACCTGTAAAAAACTAACCAAACATCAAGTATGAAAATGACTAAGGTTCAAACGAACTGACTGAGATCCTTTGAAAATGTTTTCCTTAATGGCAATGAGGGAAAATATCCCTGTTTAGGGATGGAACTGTATTAGATGATGAGAAGTAGAAAATAAGGGGAAAAAAAATGGTTTTGACCTTTCATAGAAAAAGAAGAGTGAAGTTTGGGTCTTAGTCAAAATTGAGATTGAATATATGGATTAGAGACAAGAAGCAGAAAATTTTGTGCAAATCTATTTCACATTAAAATTGCTTGTTGATTCTTCCCTTAAAAGTCCAAAAGCACTTACAAGGTGCAGTGACTGTAATTAGCAGAAAGCAATTTGTAGATATTTAATCACACTTCGCTTAAAAAAAAAAACCAAACCCAAACAAACCACACACAAAACTAATCTCACAAAACTAAATGCAAAATAACAATTGAAAAACACGTCCTTTAGCCTTTAGATGATTTTAAATAAAAATGAGTATTGGATCCGCACATTAATAAAGCCTGTTAAGCTCAGAAGAATACTTTATATTCATCTGTGCTTCATCAAGCAGGTTCACGACCTCTACAGAACTGCAGCAGCTCCCTCGGTTCTGAAAACCACATGGGGGAAGATGGTAAATATTATTTTGTGATTAGAAAATGTTACTGGAATTGTCATAGAGAAATATTTAATGTGGAGAGTGTGGTTCAGGAATTAAAATATACACAGCAGGAGAAAAAGCAGCATGGGGCAAATTTTACTCCCAGTGACAGGCAAGTAAAATTTAAGGAATGTCTACGACATTGGAAATACTGTGCTATAGTTACATAGCTATCACTGAGCTCCTGAAGATACTTAAGCACCTGCTTAACTTAAACCACATGAGCATTTTCATTGTTCTAGATGAAAAAAAGTGGATAATTTAAATTAAACAGGCAATTAAGCATCTTGCTGTATTGGTATTGGAGAAGAATGTAGTTGAGTGATTTTTTTTGCTGTCAAATAAACATACATCTAAATAACCAAATGTGTTAAATATATGCATCAATGACATTTGATGAGAAGCAAGGGAATGACAACATGTTGAACACTATTATAAGGTAATACATAAAAGATGTGATGCAGTACTTATTAAAAGCTCAATGTATCAACTGTGCTTGCAGTTCCTAATCCTGATTTCCATGCAATGTGCATGAATACGTGTACATATCCATGTGCACTTTAAGAGTAATCAATCTGCCTTGCTCTTTTTACAGATTACATACCAACCTCTTTTCAGATGAGAGAGCCAAGTGGGTTGGTGAAAATATAAAAACAGAAGCATGGTATTGTGTATCTCATTAAACAACCCAAACATGACAAAGAAGGATAAGAATGTCAAAACAACTTCTTAGAATCAACTTCCATAGGACTGACACTAAATCTCTTCTCCTCCCATTCAAATTACACCCATGTGGAAGAGTCACTCTCTTTTGCTCTATGGCAAAAGTTGCTTCTGACTTCCTCTTTCACTAATTTCAGCAAATGCAAGTTTTAATAATTATTTTTCAAAGTTTTCATTTGAGTGTTTCAATCCATTTTAGATAGCTCAGTAATATGTTGATCTAATCCTTCATTCTCCAGTATTTTTTTTTGTGTGTGTATGAAATATTCTTGATTAGCAAATTATTCCCATATATTTGTGTTACATGTTCCATCATTATCAAATGGAGACAAAGGTAGTGATGATGCCTGTGTCAGCACAAACCCACAAATGTTTCTGCTCAAATCCTTCTCATCTAGAAAATTCAAATCACTGTAAAGGTTCCCTGCAGCTAAATACTGCTTTCAGGTAATTGTCAGGAAAGGGCTTCCCAAATTACAGGACAGAATAAATGATAGGAGAATCATGTTCCCTACAGTCCAAGGGGGGAATTAACACAGTCCGTAAAGGCTCCCAAAAATTTGAGTCTAAATTCCCAATTTAAATGGAGCTAAACTAACTTCAATGAAAAGGCTCTGCTCTTGACAATGTCTGTTCTGGAGAGGATTCATATGGGCTTTCTACACTTGGAATAGGTATTTAAACCAAGTAACCTATTTATTAATAACTAAAAAATGCAATGACCACTATAGTTTTTGTTCAGAGGAAAAACTTGAACAGGAAAACAATATGAATCTCAACAGACTGTTTGAGTTATCTGTCCCTTCTTTAATCTGAGAGATTACTCAACAAAACCAATGTTCATTCAACAACATTCATGAAATCTGTTGTGGATTACCAATATCATCAGTTAAACCTGTTTCAAATTTATTGCTTTCATTCAGGTTAAATAATAAAAGAGTCCATTTGTACCACCACATGTATATACATGAATTTGGCTTTCATCATTTTCTACAAGTTTAATCCAGTGATTTATGTTTTTTAACACAGTTTTGGGCAAATCTGTTGAAGAAATTTAGCCAGACTGATAAAAGAGTTAGACTGGATTACTGTGATGTGTGCCATGTTTAAAACCAGCCTGTTCTGTTTGGAGAAAGGGAAAAGTCAAACATTTTAACACTGTAACCCTGCTTGAAGTTCTAATCATTTTAATGGCTTTAGCAAAGGAGAGCAGAGTAAGGTTGGGAGAGTTCAAAGACAATGATCTTTATTATTAGAAATATGTTAGAACAGCAAAGAAGTAAAGTCGCTTTTTTTCTGCTTTTTCTTTAGTCACAGCAGGAAATAACACTGCTTAGATTAGAGTTTGCTGACGTTTAAACAGTTATGGCAGTGGCTACATGTTAATTTTTTTCAAATCATCTCCCTTTTGAAACTCTCTTCATCTACCAATTTTTTAAAAAAACACACATGCAGAAAATTAAATGTAAAATGCTTCTCTTATGTTGCGTATCACAGCTAAATTTTTTTCATCTAAATTGAACTGAATTGAACTGAATGGGTGCACAACAGAGCTGAGGGTTTTGCTAATGAGATACAAAGCTTTTTGCCTTCAGGTCACTGGTTCAATTCCAGGCAAGGCTAGAAACAGCTGAAAGCTTTTAACCACCTGATGGCTATGTGATATTTTAACATGAAATGGAGTTTGTCAATCAAAATCCAACTTCAGGAAATAAGTGTTCCCAGCATAAAAACGACCATCACAGAAATAGAATTATTTGCAGTCTTCTGAAAGGTCAAAAATTAATTACTCTGCACCTTTAGCAGTGACTTTTTAGATGAAATGACCAATGCTGAAGTATGTAAAGAATGAAATATAGGGAAACTTATGCTGCTGATACACTTGAGAACATAACTTTCATAGGTAAAAGAGGCTTAAATGACTTTCCTTCCTTAAGCCTCCTGCCTTCACTCTTGTTTCAGCTGGTGTAGCATGTGCTCCTACAGCAATTGACACAGATGTGGAGCCACAGCCTCCCTCAATCATGGGAAAGGGGGAAAAAAGAAGCTCAAACAATAAGAGAAGATTATACTAAAGATTATACTCAAGGACTGAATTTAAATGTACTCCACAACCTACCACTGAAACAAAACCAGACTACTTCTTGTGGTGCTGATTCTCAGTTGAAGGAAAATGAAATATTTCAGGACTTCGGCAGTCAAAGCACTGGGTTGATTTTCTGGTTGGTTTTTGTTTGTTCGTTTGTTTGTTTCCCACCACACTCTTAAGTATGGGCTCAGGTGTATACCTTAAAAAACTAAGTTTAAACATTTTGAACACAATTTAAATAATGTCACAGGCTACCAATGTGAGCTGTATTCTGGTCATTTTGCACATTGATGATTTGAAAAATCAATCATTTAGCCTTCCTTTCTCTTTTCTTCATTATGTGAACTCTTTCTTTGCAGTGGCACCATTTACCTTGTTAAAAAGCACTGATTTTATAAATCCTAACTATAAAAAGTTTATGTTTAAAAGTTCAGAGACACAGTGATGCCATTTCTGTGAAGAAGAGGGAAGCAATAGCTAACTTTAGTTCTTATCAGGCTGAAGCAAATGAGCGTAATTAATATTTTGATTAATCACAATTGTACCATTACTTAAGAATAAAAAAAAAAAGTCTCACTATTGTCTACCTCTTATAGAATAATACACATTTCATGGGGACAGTCACAGTCACACACAGAGAAGTAATGGTGTAAGTGCCCCTTAAAAAGGTGCAGAAACCCTATACAAGGGTAAAACTCAATCCTTAATTGTATGCAGTCATTTAGTCCTCAGGTATCAAATCCTGAAAAATTATGTGAGATGATTCACAGTGAATTTCTAGAAGATGGACCTTGAATGCAAGGTCTTTCTGTGTTATACATCTTAGCTATTTCCATATATCTCAAGGGCATACCAAGCTGATGTTTTATGATGCAATGTTCAAAAATTCCCATTAATAAAGTTCATTTCTGCAAGATTTGCTGAACAGAAGCAGACCATCAGTGCTCAAAGGATTTTGACTTAAGCACCATTCCTCAGTAAAATACAGCCTGGTCTTTAATTTAGACTGTCCAACTTGGCAATCAGTGCTGCAAACTGGTATGAATAAGGGTCTAACCACTTTACACAACAGGAAAATGGATGAACACAGTTGTACTGGGACTAAAACTGTAAAGATGACTATAGAGATTACATAATTAGGAAGCCATTGTAAAGAGTCTAAACAACAAGGATAGCTTCTGAAAAATCACTCAATTGTACCAATAAACTGGCAGAACAAATCAGTTCAAATAAGCTGCAGAGGCGAAGCACAGCTGGACTGACCAATTGTTTCATTGGGTCATGATGCACTCATTAGATCAACCTCATCCCAGCTTCCCTCAGCTCTGCTTACTGAAGCTTGGAGACCTCCCTAGAATTGTGTCCCAATTCACTAAGGCCTTTTTCAGTCATTCCTTTTTTTCCTTCTGCTCAGTGGAGGAAAAGCATTTGCCTTATTAAAGGCTCTCTTTAGGTACCACTAAGCGGGATAAATGTATCTCCTAGACCCTAAAAGCTAGATTGAACTTTTCAGTGTAGTCATGAATAAGGCATAACATGTAATAGTGGTGTATTTTCCAAGACTGGAATTTAAAAAATAAAATCTCACAGGTTTCTGAAAGATTTGTTGCAGTTAAGGTGGGATCAGTCCAGAGGCAGCGTATAGTCTGTGCTACATAGGATATTAGAATGGTCTCTTCCAGTTCTATAAATGACACAGCAATGAAACTTTTCCATTGCTAAGAAATAAATCATTTGTCACATCCCCTCCCTTTGCTCCACAAAAGCTACATTCTTGCAGTTGTTAAAGTCAGGGTTTTTTTCCCCCCCACTCATCTGGCTTGATAGCTCTTCTAGTCAGCTAGAACTACAGAAACTGTCTGGGGAAGGGCGTAGAGAGCTGGTACAAGGCCCAGAATCAGCCTTCCTTCTTTCTACCCAGTTACCCATGAAGAAATGGATGTGAGGAAATAACCTGGCTCAGTGTACAGCTTTTAATTTGGACAGCTGGAACAGGGAAGTGAGTGAGCAGCATTTTTATTCCCTTACTTGGCTATAAATAAGGAGGAGTACAAGACATACAGAATAGTGGGAAGCGTAGGACAAGAATTTGGTTGTAATTTCCATTTTCCTAAGAACTTCAAAGATGGTAGTGAATGCAATTTGGAAATACATTGCCTACAACAGCTTGGAGGCTTTAACGTAGAGTTGCAAAGTCTTCACTAGAATCCATCATGCTGTGATGAGGAGACCTTGCTTTCCAAACGTTAATGTTAAGACTCCATGCTTCAAAGAAAGACTGGCAGCAGAAATAATAATAAAAAAATAATAGACTGCTTCTTGTCAGTCCTTCAGGATTTCTGAATAGCAGTGTGGCACCCTTCACCATTTTAGTAAACTGAGAAGAAATGTAGGTGTGAAATTTGAGAAAGAGCTTCTAAACAAACTTATCTGCATATCTTTGGAAAATCTTTCATTCAGAAATGTGGAAGTGTGGCTACTATCATTAGCTAAAGTTGTCTCACTGACAAGCAGAACCATTTATTATATATATTCTGCACACAGCACTTACTAAATAAGGTGTGTGCCAGTGGCAAGAGTGTTTGATAGCATTATGAGCAGCTGCAAACATCAATCCTCCTCACTGCTCCAGGAAGGACAGAGCAGTTTCTATTTCTAATAGTTGACTCCACAATTAGTAGCACCTGTCTTGGGCTTCTCACTTCTACTGACCCTTCAGTGGCCCACTTAATGAAAAGGGAAGGGATTCAACAGAACTCTTTCAGGACTTAATGAAAGTACCTTCACTGGTGAAGCCACAATTTGGGTGGCATGCAGTAGGATAAAAAGGATAATTATATATTCTCTTCAGTCTGGATGACTAGACTTTCTGAATTTCAGTCAATGAGTATACGAGCCTTTAACACACATGTGCTTGCTCACGCAGAGTAGTGTACTGTGGCGAGCATAAAGACCACAAAGCTGCTGGCTGATGCAGTTCTACTTAAACCAGTGAGAGTGCTGGGCCTTTGGGGAGAACCTCCAAAAAGGTTCCAAGAGCTCTGCAATGCAAAGGCACTGCAGTTACCCAAGGCGCAGCAGTTCCAGCAGCGGAGGGCAGTTAAGGTTACGGGCTGATGTATAAAAGACACATCAACGACGTGGGGAGGGAATCAGCACGTAAACTAACTACACAGCTCTGGCCTTTACTGGGTTTGGCTTGAGTTTGCCAGCAGATGTTAGGTTTTAAATAGTTGACGGCACAGGCAGTGACACCTGTCTTTGACGTCTCACCCTTCATTCACCCATTTAATGCAAAATTTGACCTTGTGTCCTGAATATGCCAGGAGACGGGTACAACCCTTCGCTTAATACAACCCCTCTCTGTAACCAGATGTTTTAATACAACGAACGCTATTTAAAACAACACAAACATATCTCATTATTGTCCAAAGAGAAAAATGGGCCTCTGTATAGCACACATTTATATTCTGCAATAAAATTTGCACCTGGTATAGCAAAAAGAATATCAATGTGAACGTTACACAGCTTTACAGACTTCGTGTGAATAATGTAAAAAGTATTCAATGAAAGAAGTAATGAAATTACCACTGCTGATAATTTTTCAAGAGTGCAGAACAATTTCTTGACAAAACAAGAGGCTCTATTCACTGCACTCTATCACATGAGTTTTGCTTTCATTTTTTTTTTCCCTGGAATTAGTTCTGAAAAATTCAAGGATCCCAGCTGTTTAATAATGACATTGTTGTATTAATGCAAATCCCTCAGACCTTATGTCAACATTTAATTTTACAATAAATATAAAAATAAGACTAGTCAACTCCATAGTCCCCTGGGTTATAACTGGCAAATCATCCAAAACATCTCTCTCCCTCTTCACCCCCAATCTGAACATCCTTGCTGGTTTAGAGGTAAGAATAGTCAAAAGGAAAATGTTTACTTTTGTGTGGTGCATTGAGACAAGTTTATAGATGTTGACAGTAGTGCTCACAAAAAAAAAAGATTATATCAAAACACCAAATATATTACCTTTACCCCAGTGCTAAGCTTTTGTAAACTGAAGTCAAACATGTAGTCATTGAACTCTGCAAGCATGATAAAGGCAGCAGAGAAAAAAACTTCAAGCACTATGGATTTAAAGAAGGAACTGTTCTCATTAACCATTTACTCAACGAATTTTAGAGGAAAAAAAAAAAAGGTTTATTTACTGAATGATGTTTCAGAAAGGACTTATAAATTCTAAGCTGCTTGCATAAAGAATCTGTACCTCCCTATAAAATGTTTGCCAGTGCATTGAACACCAAATAAAAAGCAAAGAGAATTTAGTTTATCATAAAGTCAGGTGCCTAAATCCTAAAAGGCAAGGATCTTGCAGAATTCTTACTTACTTGGGACAGTAAATATACTTGAGAAAAAATATTGTAAAAAATAAAAGAACAAACCTATGAAATAAAATATTATATGAAATATATGGAATTTTAAAAACAGTAGAGCATTTAATAGCCAAAAATCTACACCAAAACATATTCTTCATGCAGTCCTCCAGGAATTTCCCATAAGAATATAGTTGTTCAAAATACACTAAATGTTCCTCAAATGTCAGCACAACAGATTGTTAGGCAGACAGTTAATCACTCCTAACTGAACTTTGAAAGACTACAGCAACACTGATAGGCAAGCCTACTTCAATAGATGCAGAAAGCTAAAACTAGACATGCTGGAGTCAATGAGAAGTACATCAGCATCCCCTGTGTGGCAACATTAAAGAAAATAGACTAATAGACTGGGATTGCTGGTAGCCAATGACAGCCCGGCTGAAATTATAGTTTCACCACATCTATGGGAAAATTATTGTTAATATTCAAATGGGTCATGGTTGTATTTTATGTATAAAAAGAAGTCCTTTGGAGTAGGTTTGAAAGTTTACACCTCTTAGACAGGTGGGGACCAAATGGCTGAGTAGGCTATGGGAGGGACAGCAAGGATGTTTCTTTTGGCTTGGCCCAATGTAGATTCATCATGTGTCACAAAGCGTCTTAGACTCAAAAGGCTGATGCAGACACGTCTAAGGTTGTGCACCGTTTACACAGCTGCTTTAGGGAAAGGATCTGTCCCACATACTTACATGTATCTTAAGCCAGCAAAGCTTTTTCTTGCACTCTCATCTCAAGACATCAGCATTCACCTTAAAAACCACCTTACTGTTTCTTGAAACAACCAGGGAGCTTTGCTCTTCACATTCAGAGATCCCTGCTATGACTCCAATCCATGTACACCTCCTTTCTGTTTTTCTAGTGCCTCCCCAGACACTCCACGTTCACTCAGCAGACTCTGCCCCGTGCTGTGCTCCTTTTGTCTCTGTGACTTCATACTCTCTTCCAGGCTGCTGCCTCTGCCTCAAGCAGTCAACCCCTTTACACATTTCCCTAGTGCATCCAATGACCTCATTCCCCCTCCTTCAACTCCTCATTTTCCTCCTGCAGTTTTCTTTAGCCTCCCTTTCCACCTCTTATCATTGTTTAAGAACAACCCTCTAACACTCTTCTCATCAGGCCAGTATTACTAAAACAATTAGGCTAACGAAAATCAAACAGTTCACACTTAAAAAAAAAAATAAATTTTCCACAGAGATACATATACATGTTTATAGTGGCTTTGCTTCAGTTGCCATTTGTGATGATTAGATTCAACAATGTCTAGGACAGATGCCTTGGATTGCCTTCTATCTGTGAAGTGCCAGGCATGTAAGTATGTGTTATATATGAAATAATACTAAGACAACAATGAAGCATCTTCATCATATCTTCTGACTTGGAAATGCTGTGAAAGGTTTTGAATGTGACTGTGTGTGAAAGGGCAAGTTTATCTTTTCAGTTCCATGTAGCTGGTGTCCCTAAGGAAGTGCTTAATACTAATGTAAAGCCAAAGAGTTTCTCTAAACCCTCAGGGATCTTCTGTCAGCCACACCACATGCATCCCTGTTTTGCAAGTCAGCCTCTCTTTATATCATTCTCTACTCTGTTTTACTTTCACCTTTCACCATATTAATTATATTTAGTTCAAGTATCATCTTCTGTGATGAGAAACCTTTGTAACAGGTATTTTGTGTGTATGTATTTATAAAGAGGGCAGGTGCATGAGAGATCAGAGGTATATCTGGTTTTCAGCTGTGAAGAACACTTCAAATGGAAGTGTAAACACTGTAGGTTTTGGTGGAGCACTAACAATTTCCAAACAGTATCTTTAACACTATTCTATTGGAACACTGATTCCAGCACAGTTACTTTGGCACCAGACTCAATCCTCATATAGACATGGGCCTGGAATAATAAATTTGATCTTGTGGGCACCTTTAACATACTATCTAAACATGAGCAAGCAATTCAGTAAACCAATCTACCCTGGAAGAAGCACTGTAAGAAGAACCATGTATTGGTTATAAACCAGCATAAAATAACATGTTTGAGAGAAGCCTGGTAAGCTTGAGTGCAATATTCCAGTTAACACGTGGATTTTGGTTCTTTTCAGTATTTAATACTTAGAATAAGAAAAATGGACAAGGTAATCAAAGCAGGAGCACATTGTTTTAATTGCAAGCTTTATAGCTGATCTGAGACATGCAGTATTTGTTCTATCTTTAAATGAGAGCTCATTTTGTAGCTCATTTACAGCTGTGCAAGAGATCACAGTACTATAATTTGCCCTGGATCATGAATACACTGGATCACAACACAGCTCTGCAGTGAGACCAGCATTTTCTCCTGCATACACACAACATTCAGTGTCCATAGCCAGAAATCCCCACAAGCCCGGCAAGGCTTGGAGGTTAGGAATTCTGTCCCAATTCCCAGCAATGCTCCCCGGAGCAGGTGCACAAAGTTTCTGGTTTAGAAAAAGTCTCTTCACACCTGCACCTCTTAACTAATGACCCTTTTTGTTTTCTCCTTTTTTTGATCTCCTGAGTGCAAGAGATGATGCTGAGACAGCAGACAGGCAGGTGTGGCAAGCCCAAGGAGAGGACAGAGAGGGCATGTGCTTGTGTGTGTGCCTGCCAACAAACCATTGATTTTGTCCTTTATCTTTTTGCAGGTGACTTCTCATGGGACTAACTAAAATACCTGCATTTTTAGAAGCTTGTGATTTCAGTGGAACCTTGCATAAATCCATGTTTCTTTGAGGCAGGAAGAACCAAGAGCCCCTTGAACCAATTCAGTTAATCTTGATCCTTGCACTTGAGACAATACTTAGTTAATCCTGATTCTAAGTATTTTCTCAAGTATTCACATACAATAGTGTGGTGTTTGTGGGTGTCAGCATGAGTACTCTCAGATGAGCAGTCTGTTACTTGGCCCATGGTCAGCATCACTGTGGAAGAGCAGGGGAAGGATAGCTCTCAAATCCAAGAATTAGTCAATGAAACAAGTGTCTGAGGCAGACAATGTATACAGCCTGTTTCATTTATGGCATAGAAATAATCTTATTTTGAATTTAGCTTTTATTCTGCTTATAACCTTTCTATAAACTAATCCTGATATGTGGGTATGTTTTCCCCATTCAAGATTAATCTTGAGTAGTAGAAATAAACAGTTCTCCTCCTGAGTGTCATCCATAAATTCCTGAATTTCACTGTTTATTCATTATTCTGTCTCGGAGACATGTAAAAATCTCCTCTCTTTGGTGAGGGAGATAAAATACCTCACACAAAATACTGATTTATACCATATGATCAATAGTGTGTAACACATGCTTTTGTTTGCACAAATATATATATTTTACTGAGAAAACCCATATCAGAAATAGGTACAATGACAAAAAATAGTTACATATCTAATAGCAATAAAAACTCCTGCTAATGTGGTTTGGCTGGAGAAGGTTTCTGAATTCAAATGGATATTTGTACTCACAAATTCATTGTTTTGTGATTAATGTATAAGATTCGATGTGTAGAATAAGTCAGATTTTAAATAATCTGAATGTTTTCAGTTTAAAGTCATTTGCCAATAACTTGTAATCATCATACAATCTTTAATGATGATATTGCTGAACTTTGCCCATAAACCAATAAGCAGTTTAAGAGCTACTTATATTTCATAAATTAGACATTATCAGGATAAATACATGTCAGTACAGAAGCATTTGTGTCTCATATAATTTCCTTGGTTTAAATGTGTTCATCCAATATCAGTTTGGTAGTGAACTTTGAAGCAGAGTCCACTGTAATAATAGTAAAGCCTAATGATGCATAGCTTTGTGATACTGACAAATTCCCAGCCAAAGTATCGATTCCTGGAGAATTTATGAAGCACAGGCTCTATTCTATGTGATTATGGTCCATTTTTGGCTGAAAGAATCATGTAAAATAGATTTTCAAATGAGTACTAATAGCCAGACATAAAGAAGGTATTGATGTGTGTCATGAAGGGTGAAATAGCATGCCAGGTAAAGGCGTATAACAAATTGTGAACAACAGGGCTGAAACTCCTACAAATGTAAATTTAGCTTTAGTTTTAATCAAACCTTTCCGTTGGGAAGTACAAATTTTGCCATAGAACTGAAAAAAAAAACCACCCTTAAAAAAAAATAAAATTATTTACAATCCAATCTCATGCTTCACGTTGGAATGTGTTTATAAAACACATATCTCACTTACAGACATGTTAATCAATGTGAATTGTGTACTACATTACAAAAAAACTACATCTGAGATTATTAGGGGAAAAAAAATCAAATGCACATAGTTCTGCTTACTTGAGCAATATGTGAAAATTAATAGCTTGAACCTCTGCAGTACTGGCTGTTAAAAGACAGGATCCTTCCATCCTTCCTTCACTTTCCTTTCTTTCCTTTTTTCTTTAGGACAGTTTTAATAACACTGAGGCTTTTTCCAATAAGGTAAAACCACATTATGGCACAGACAAAACTTGAAATACGAATAAAATCTGAAAGTGCTGAGAAACTGCCAGAAAAAAAAAAATAAAGGGGGGGTGGGGGGGGGAAAGAGAGCTGTTGATTGGGTTACCAGGACTTTAAAAGAAAGCAACACTGCATTTTAATTGCATTCCAGCAACCTCTTTTTGATCTAGAAAGAGGTCACCTAGGTCTAACAATGCAGGAGACCTTCATAGTCCAGACGTAAATATATCTCCCACACACCCAGAAGCGCCCTGAGAATTAGCTAAATCCTCCTCAGAGCAGCTGCTTTTCAACAATTCAGGAGTTTATCAGCCTAATAAAAAAAAAAAATGTAGCTGGCAGGAAAAAAAGGCTGACAGTCTCAATAGGCTCTTCTGTGGCCTAGTGGGGCTGAAGAATTCTTCAAGGTCTTAGTCAACAGTGAACAGAGGGCTCTGAACTGGCACACTCATCTACACCACAAACAAGCTGCAAAACCCAGAGAGAGGGCATTCTTTACAGAAATGGTTTTCCCAGGCAGAATGCAAGTGGATTCAAAGAAAGCAGGTAAAATCCAGGTGCAAGGTTAGAACAAAAGTAGTTTCAGGCTCAGAGAAGCAGGTTTGAGGGGGGAGTTCCCACCTGTAATACAATCTAATAGTAGCACTGTTTGCTTCCCCTCCAGTTCAAATCCTTCTCTATTTTTATATTCCATATGTTCATTATGATTTATAAACACAGTCATCACCTTTTCAATGCAGCATTTTTCTCTGATGTCTAAATTTCCAGCTTATATTTTAACAATAATTTCAAGAATCAGACTGGGCACACTGTAAAGCTGTATTGACAGTGATTTCACCGTCTTATTTTATTGTTATATTTGTTTTTCTTTTTTAAATTAGGTTTCCTCCAGCCATTTCACCTTAGTTCATATCTTCCTGCCTATTACCACTAAAAGACAGACTTTTACTGTAATATAACTTTCATATGTTATCACGCATACATATAGTATACATAAGAGTACATAATTATTGTACCTGGCTGCAACAAATCAACTTAACTAAAACAAAACTGTCCTTTTATTAACAACATTAACTGCTAAAAAGGGGAAAATAAACCCATTTAATGGCATATTAGAGTCAGTAAATAAGCTATTCTGCAATTACTAACTCACTTGATGACAGGTGTCCAAAGAACCCCTTTTGATCACTGACAGGGCCCCACAAAATCATATGAACTATGATAAATACCTATAATTAACAGCATGAAGTTATTTCTGACCTACAGCAAAGGGATGACATCATATACAGCAGAATTTTCAGGCTGTTTGCTTACTGATACATGGGGTTCATTTGTGCTTTAAGTTTTCTGGACTGGTTTTCTAAACTTTGTGAATGCATCTACATTTGTAAAAGAAATTTGTAGCATAATTTCCCCATGTAATTGTTTCAATTTACACAGGCAATTCAGCTACCTTTGCAATGTTACTGTCCAATTTTACATCTAACTGGTCCAAAAAAACCGATTGAACAAAACTTAAATGCATAGTACTGAACTATTTGTATGTCACCTATCTTTGGTGTCACGATAGATCTACAACACATTTTATACTAGAACTGAGAAATTCTCCAGCTAATGAAATAGAAACCTAGGTAATATTCTTTACATGCCCCAAATTTCACTATGAACAAGTCCTGGGACATTATCCTTCCCAGGCTAAGCTGACTTGGAATTAACTATTTAAGCACATAGAAGTAGAGAGATTGCACATCAACAGTCTATGGGTGTAAAACTTCACATGTGTGAACTCTCATTTATTTTCATGCAAACCCAACCATACTGGAGTTATCACACATTTACATTTCTGTAAATAACTGCTTTTTAAATCACATTTGGATGCATCAAAAATTACTTTCCTGGATAGGAAAGAAACATTAGTGATAGACTGAAAAGCATTTAAGGGCTAAAACAAGTAAATTTCTAATTTGAAGAAAAAATATGACCTCTGAACTGCATTCAGTTTTGGTCCCCATGATACAAAAAAGAAGCAGAAAGGCTGGACAGGGTCCAGAGAAAGCCCATGAGCATTATCAGAGGACTAGAACACCTGTGATAAGAAGACAGGCTGAGAAAGTTGGGTTTGTTCATCCTTGAGAAGAGAAGGTTTAGGGGAGACCTTATTACCATGCATAAAAGGTGGCTACCAAGAAGATGGAGACTCCTTTTTTACAAGGAGTCCCATGGAAAGAACAAGGTGTAATGGGTACAAGTTACTCCTGGAGACATTCCAATTGGACTCTAGAGGAAAAATTTTCACCATGAATAATCTCCCAAGGGAAGTGGTGGACTCCCCTACACTGGACAGTTTTAAGACTCAGCTTTGACAGGGTGCTGGGCCAGCTCATTAAAAATATATATATATATATATATAGTTTACCTTTAAAGTTTGGACCAGATGGTCCTTGAGGTCCCTTCCAACCTGCCATTCTATGAGTATCTCTGAAAATCAACTGTAGGCCCAACACAAAGACAGTGTATTGGAAAATTCCCCTGACTCCTATGTAGAAGTACAGCAGTAACTTCAGCAACCTAAACAGTCAGAAAAAAGGGTCTGATTTTTAGGCATTGGTCAAAAGAAAAAGCTAAAGACTCCAGTGTTGAAAACAAAACTGTTCAAATGGTCTTCAAAAAGCTATTACTTTAAACATAGACTTCATCATTAACATAAGAAATTTATTTCTCCCTCTCCACCCCCCCTGCCAAGTTTCCATTGCTCTGTGTTTTCTATATGGACTTAAATGGACAGACCAGAACACTGAGTCACTGCACCAGAATGTCAGTCTTTCACTTTCACTTTATGCTTAGCCAGACTTTTTGGGCTGAACTGATGTAATGCAAACTTGAAACCCTCTATCGTTCACCACGGTCTTGTCACTCGGTAGCACTAAGAGAGCAAAATGGTGCCTGAGCACACTTGCTCACTGTTGTCACAGCTGGCGTTGCAAATGCAAGTCTTGTATAAAGGTTGCTTGGCTGGGAACTCCTTACTATAAAAAGAAATTTGTTAAGTATGTTGGGACACTGATTTCATACGTGTTGTACTAGGTTTAGGAGAGAAGGGGAAAAAAAAAATGACCTTCACTGAACAGAGCTGCTTTCAGCTGCAGCTGCAAATCAAAGCCATGGAGCAAAGGTATAATTCCTGTAACTGCCAAACTGAGGAACACTGCATCTCACAGCAAATATAGTTCTTTTTGAAGAAAGGTTTCTTTCCATCCCCATTCAGAATTGCACTCTCTTAGTTTCACTAGAACAATACAATGTAGTATTCCATTTGATATATGTTTATTTCACATTACTTGAACCTACTTTTGTGGAAATAATGTGAAATAATGTTTCTCATGGGAGGTACTGTTACTGTCATGAATGGATATGAACTGCTTTCTGAAGGAAGAGTGGGTCACAGCTTACCTAACACGATTCATCATAGAGGTTAAAGGGAATGATTACTTTCTGCATGACCAGCTTTGCCCTGTTATTTGTCATATATAGTGCTCTCACCAAACTGGAATGCAAGATCTAGGGACTGCTGTGGGATCTTCTTTGATTATATCACTCAATAAAAACTGTAGCTTAAGAAATAGGAAGTACAATGCAACACAGCTGATTTTCCGTCACATTTTAACAATGCTTTAAAGATATGCATAAGCATGTCAAAGGACCATCAGCCATTATTAGGTGCTTTGAAAAGGAAGACCTGTGTAGAAATTTTCAGAATAAAGAATGGAAATGTCCAATATGAGACATCAAACTCATTTTTTTTTCTAGTGAGTCATGAGGAAGTAGATTATAAACTTTAAAAAAAGTCATCAAGTAGCTATAAAACCAAAAGAGTAAATATAATAAATAATACCATTTAATAAACCTAGTGCAAACCTAGTCTCCCTAACAATTGATATGAAAAAAACCCCAAAGAACAGTAATTTAAAATGAATTCTTGTATATTTTCTAAAGTTTGTTGAACTGAGGCTCAGTAATGAGGCTGATCTATTCACAGAATATTAGGGATAGGAAAGGACCTCAAAAGATCACCTAATCAAATTCCCTGCCAGAGCACGATCACCTATTATCATCCATAACTTAAAAATATTCAAAGACCAATCACTTTTTATATATTGGTATAAATTCTCTCTATATATAATGGAGGGAATTGTAATAATAACCAGTAAACTACTCAGATAAGATATTCCAGTATGTATATATTCTTTTCCAGAAAGGTTCACACTCAAAACATGTTTATATTCATAGGTAATATAGGTACACAATAGTCTGAAATCTAAAATACTCACAAACTTCTAAGAATCTTCACAACAAAAAAATAAATTCTCACCACCACCACCACTTCTTTATTTATGTGAAATAAAATATTCTGTTTTCTGACAAGACGAACGCACAAGGTTCTCAACTCTGTTTCTTCGTCTTTAGTTGATTACAATCGCCAATTGCCATTGCAATTATTAAGATATATTCCACATCTATCATACTGGATAAGGAATATCATCTACATTCCTTCACTGATATCTGTATCTATATGTCAATGCAATGGCTTTGTAATGAATGCATTCTAGGATGCGTGTGGGTTACGGAGGCTATTATCTTGTCAAGTATAAGACATACTGAAGAGAAAAAGTGCAAATTGCACTCGATAGCCTTAAAAGCAGTACTCTGCTTGTAACATGCTACACGTACCCCTGGAAGTGGGCCAAAATGAACTCTTCTCTGAGGTCTGCATTTTGTGCACGATAAGGAATAATCAGTCTCATGTTATATAAATGCAGGTGACAGCCTATATGCTACAATAATGCAGCTATAAACCAAAGCAGTGATACAAACCCCTCTATTAGATGTAGATTAATGGCACTAACTATTATTTTTCAAAGGTCACAATCTCCAGCATACTTCTGTGTTTGGAAAAGCTACAGTACTGATAACAAAGCTCCCACTCAAATACCCTAGAAGACACACTACACAGCCTGACTTGTAAAATTTTTTTCTCAAGATAATGCTATGTCAGTCTGTCTGCAAATCTAAAGCATTAGTTTCTATTAAAAACCACTAAAATATCTTTAGACCTTCATCAAAATAGGAATAAATCTCAACAGTGCACATACACTGGAAAAGTTCAATGACAAGAACAAGCTTTTCAAATGTAACACTAAGTATACCCACTCTTTGGAAAAGATGAGTTACTTAAATCTCCCACCACAGCATATACAAGATTTCGTGTGTAGGGATCCACCAGCCATAGAATCATAGAAAGGTTTGGGTTGTAAGGAACCTTTAAAGGTCCTGTATTCCAAACTCCCTGAAGTGGGGAGGGACACCTGCAACTACAGCATGTTGCTCAGACCTATTCGACCTGCCATTTTGGGTGGCAGGATATTAGCAACTTGCCTTCTACTGAAATGCACAACAAACACAAGTGTCTTCCCAATGGAACTTTTTCCTTCAGTCTTGCCAGATACCATAACACCTTATGGTGCAAAACAGACTGAAACCATGTTAATCTCTCAGTTTTTCACTTCCAATCAAGCAGCTGTAGCTCAGTTCCCAGATGATGGCTGCCTGAGAAGCCAGCACTGTGCTCCTGCTGTTCCTGATCTTTCATGAGCAAAGTAAAACCATTTCTTGTCACCACCCAGGACACTGAACACAACCAGGACCAGTATGTATCAGAGAGGAGGGCTTTAATTCTCATGTGCTTGCTTAAACTACTACAGTTTAAATGCAGTATTTTTTGATACCTTCTTGTTCCTTGTTTCTTGGAATTGTAAACTCCTCTGAGGTGGTTAAGAAGCTTGTTTTTCAATTCAGTGCTTTGCACCTGACTACAGCTAAGAATTACGATCTTACACTGACTAGCTCAGAGTGCTGCTGCCTCAGATCAGGGCCCAGGGACACAGTCTGATAATCCACAAACTGTAAGTAGCAGGGAACACTCAGCATTTAATTCCAGAGGTCAGTGCATCCAGGCAAAACAGGCTCAGGAATCTCATCAAGGAAACATTCACAGTTACTATTGGTTATCAGTGCTATTGCAAGTTTAATTGTTGTCAAGGTATTCAGAGTTTCTGTGTGGGTGACTTTTAATTGGTGTTGCATCAGAATGAATAAACAGTTCTTGGGCAAAGGACTATGATCCCATAAAGACAGGTATCACTGAACGCTGCTTGAAGCATTCCACATTGCACATCTGTATCTATGGAAAAGTTGTAATTGTTTAATATTAATGTCTATCAATAACCCCTTTTTATGAATCCACAGGCAATAGAGTATTTGAAATGAGTGACGTTTCATTCATTGTTCGTCCAGCAATATATCTTCAAGTCTGATATATTGCCTTTAGCAACCGTGATGGGAGTGGTTGATCGAGTTCATTGTTTTAATAAATGAATTTAAGCTTCAATTTTGCACGTGTGACCTGCTCTTACATTGACATTAAAGAAAAATAAAGGTTCTGGGAGCCTGGCCATCTGCTGACTCTGTTTTACTTTTAAACATTTATTTTACATTTGTTTAACATTTTCTCTTAACTATGCAAACTGAAATAATATGAACTAGAAATAAAAAGAATATCAAGTGCTTTAAGCTTATAGTTTACATTTTTTTGTCAATATGGAGGAATGCAAAAGATTGACTTAGCAACATTTTGTAAAAAGCAGGAATGACGCAAAGACTTAGTAAATAGTACTGTGAAACAGCAACATTAACTCCTATGAAGCTGTTGTATCCCTTTTTCTTTATTATTATTTCATAATCTGTAGTTGCCCTGGCCAGCTTCCTGATTAAATGAGTAACTTCGAAGGAAACGTGAAATTCACACTTCCTAAGGAGTATTTTCACAAGCAAATTATCTCTCCAATGGTGATGGTCTCTCAAAACCTCTCTGCATACAAATATAAATCTGGGGAAAACTAAATTTAGTCTCTTAAGTGAAACTATTAAAGACATTTTAAAATAAATAAAAAGTGAAATTGACAATTTAGAACATATTTTTAATCTTCTTGATAAAAATATGTTCCAGAAAACCTTCGGGAAAGGTTTTAATTCAAGGATGGATGTGAAGATTCCAAAGAGAAGTTTTAAATAATTGATGGGTGTGGGATAGGGTGATATTATCCAAGAGGAAGGCTTCACAGTCTAGTTTGGGAATGAGTCAGTCCAACCAAAGCTAAACAGACTAGGCAAACTCCACCTTAGTGACTAAGACTTCTTTGTAAATTCTGCTAGTGTTAAGTTTTCCATTGTAATTACATCTCCTCTTCAAATAAACAATATGATGCTCATCTAAAATAAATTAACCTGTTATTTCATCTAATGCAGTTGAAACTGCAGTACTAGGTCTCCTTGAGGAAAAAATTGTTGCTTTTCTCAAGCAGACTGTATTTTTTTCAGTGATGGCAGAGAGAAAACTTTCTGCCTGCAATGTCCTGGCATAGTTTCTACTGTTAAAGAAATGCAAACGTGAAGGACAACTCCCTTTTTTTTTTTTTTTCACCTATAAACAATAAAATGTACTTCTGGCTGCAATGCTATTACTCCATTCCTCACAGAGCACCTCCTGACAATTACTAAAACAAGTAAGTCAGGATCATCCTGAACTGGATTGTGCTAAACATACAGCTGAGGATAAATTTGACCTCGATGAGTCTCTCTTTACTCAACACTTCACATTGTTTTTATTCACCTTGTCCCATTTCTTGCTTAATCTTACCTGGAATTATTCTGACTCCTGTAGGCTGAGCTGGAGAGAGCTACCAAAGTGAAATTTAGGTTTGTGGGTGCACTGAATGCTATTTGTGTGGTGTATTGGTCCTCATTCATGCACCCCCTTTCACTAAGACTACTGCTCTGAAGAGTGCTTCAAGATTTCCTGTACTTCCAACCCCCCTTAGTCAGCCATCAATTTCCAGGGTCATTAAATCAGTCATTAAAATTTGCTTTTAGCTGTATCTTACTGCACAAACACACAGTGAGAAGAGCAAAAGACATTTGCTTAAAAGAGCAGAGGACATCAAAGGATTACAATTCTGCACCTGATTTAAAAAAAAAATAAAATTGTACATTTTAAATAAATCATTGTAACTTTGGCCAGCAATTGAAAGCCATTGGGACATAGCTTAAAGCCACTGGTGAGACAACACTGTCAAAACCCCTGAGTTCTGTACCAATTGGGTCCAGCTCTCATTTCCTATTATGTGGTTGATAGACCCTACAAAAGAAAACACTGCAAAAACATTAATTCTTTCATGGGAAGCTGTAGCTCAACTTCACATCATTTTCCTGCTGGGTGTTTTTCTGGGTTTGTCTGTTAGTGGCTCTGCTTGCATATTCATGCACCTAATGCCTTCAATATTTCAGAAGTCGTCTTGTATTCTCCTGGTCTGCTTTAGTGAGTATCTGGTCAAGCCATTGCAGGGCTCACCTGTGTTGTCCTAACCTTGATGTAGTACACAGATTTTTGGAAGTGGAAAGCAAAGCACAATCCATCCAAGCAATAGCTATTTCTATGTTATATAATTTGGAAAACATCAATGATAATTAAAAAAAACCCAACAACCCTACAAAATGTATTGAAACAGGCAGGAAGGTTTTCTCCTCTCACAAACAGAAAAGTCCTCTTTAGCAGCCTTTCATGGTTACCAGAAATTATAAATCATGGACTGCCTAGCAAATATATATGTGCTTCTTTTCATAATGTCTGATTCAACACTCTGTCATCTGGAAAATCTCCCTCTGACTTCAGTGTACTTTTACCTAAGCAAGGTTTGAGTAAAGACTTCAGAATACAGCCCATAAGCTTTAAAAATACACTGTGTACCTCTGAGGAGGATAATTTTCTCTCATTGTACACCCAGTGCCAAGCTGAACCTGGCACTGACAGGATTTTTGCTATTAGCAGACAATAGGGACTAGGTTAAAAATAGTGTAGCCATGAGAAAGCAATGATTCTGATTAAGTAAATTCCATTGAACTCTTTCTAGTAAGCATTATTCAGGTCATGAATGCTAATTTGTCCTGCAGGGGGCTGTGGGTAATTACCCAGAAAAACTATCAGCTTTATTGAGTTGCTACAAAATAGTATTACTGAATGGAATGCACTGTAAAGGGAGACAACCTTGACATGTGCCAGTAGAATTAAGAAGTCTTTTTTTTTTTTTAGAGACACCATAAACTGGACCAAAATCACAGTAACTTCACTTCGGATTAGGACAGAGTCTAGGCTACTTTTATCTTTCTATTAAATAAAATTAACATGCAAAATTATGCAGCACAGAAGTGCCACTATGACACCTAGAGCAAATTTAGCGTTCTGCATATTTAAAGTTGCGTAGAATCAGAACCATCTTATAAGATGAAGCAAATGTGGCACATTGGCTGCATTCCAGCAGTCACATAGAACTGCTGACATTACTAAAAATCTAGATAATTTAGTCCCATATGGGAATCCATACCACAATTATATTGTCCCTGTTCCGACACAGTCCTGATTTTGCACTTCTTTAAGCTTAGCTTTTTATAATTTTAATTCCCTCCACCAATAAAGCAATTTGCATTCACACAGACGCCTTCACTAAGTGAGAGGGAAAAAGAAATCTGTTACATGACCTTGGTCTTTTTTTCAGTTGATTAGAAGGAACAAACTCTTCAGCTAAATCATTCTCTCATCTGCTTTTAAAGGATGCAAAAACATTTTCCTACAAACCATAGGAGAGAACTAAACAAGTAGCACACCATGACAGGTGACAATTCACTTTGACTTAAAGAACGCATATATATGGCAAATCTTCCCACACGGGAAGGGACGTAGTGGAATCATAGAATCATTTTGGTTGGAAATGGCTCTGCAGAGCCTTCCTACCCTCAAGCAGATTGACACTCCCACTGAATTTCATGTCATCTGCAAATTTACTGTGTGCATTTGATCCCCTCATCCAAGTCATTGATAAAGATATTAAACAAGACTGGCCCCCAAACTGAGCCCTGAAGGACAAGGGGGTTTAACTCCACTCACCAGCACTCTCTGGGCTCAGCCATCCAGCCACTTTCTAACCCACTGAAGAGGCCACCTGTCCATGCCCTGAGTCACCAGCTTCTCCAGCAGAATGCTGTGGGAAACAGTGTCAAAAGCCTGACTGAAGTCCAGGTAGACACATCCACTGCTTTTCCTTCAATCACTAGGCAGGTCACCTGATCATAGAAGGAGATCAGGTTGGTTAAAGACTTGTCCTTCATGAACATGTGTTGGCTGGGCCTGATCCCCCATGTTGTCCTGCACTTGCTGCATGATCACCCCCAAGATGAACTGCTCCATTGTCTTCCCTGGTACTAAGGTCAGGCTGACACACTGGGAGTTTTCCCTGGATGCTGCTCACCTTACTGATTAAAACTCAAGGAACTACAAAGTGTGCCCATTGATTCCTGCAGTCCTGTAAACTTTAGTCTGACATGTTGGACTTAACTGTACACAGTGTAGAATCTTCGATCATCTGCTTGGCATCTTGGGGCATCTAGTCCTTCTTCTTGCACATGTCCGAAGATCCATCAGATTACTGGTAAAGTGACATGATATTGCCAGAATTGTTAGAATGGCAAGTGTATGCAAAGGAATAGCAAGAATCAAAAGAGAAGGAGTATAAATGAAGACATTTCTTACAGCTATAAATGCTGGCTCTGTACTGGAGTCAATTAAAATAAGTTTTCTTTTGATTCAACTCTTAAAATAGATTTCCAGCCAACAAGGACTACACCTGAGTGTTATTGTGCTAGTCACTGCACAGACAGCTGGGATCCTTAACCAAAAAACATGGAAACAGAGGCTGATGTTTCCACTCAGGTTCTCTTAAGAACTGGGATCAACTTCACTATAATTTGATAAACTATGGTAATTAATACTCATTGATGATATGGCCCTTACCCTAAACATTTACTAGCAAAAATTAATTCCAGATAAATAGTTCTTTAAAAGCACTCCAGACATTAATCAGGATTTATTTGTCCTGTATTTTGACATTCTTAGATACTTGTGACAGAACAAAAACAGCATGTGAAGAGTATAATGAAATTTAAAAGTAATTTAATTTTCAAAACCAGAAAAATTATCCTGGCAATTTTTCTTAATTTCTAGCAGTGCTGGACATGGAACTTTCTACACATGCAAGACTGAGGCAGATAAAGAATATTTTTTGAAAGTTTCGGTTAAATGAAGAAATAAGCAGTAAAGCTTAATTTTTTTTTTTTAATAAATGAACAGACACTATTTTTGTATTGCACTTTCTTTTGTTTTCTCCCACTTTTCACTCTCCAACTACTATTTTGTCTTTCACACAGGCATAGAAATAAATATATTTCTATTTACTCATGAGAAGATTAACATTCTTACAGAACTGCATTGTTGAGAATGACTACTATAATTTGTTTGAAGGATTGATTTCATGTTCAAAACACTGGAATAACAATGTTTGTCAGTAAAATAAAATATTGAACATGACTTTGGTTTGGACATAATATTAATTAATAATGTTTTTCAATGTCTCACTTTCCATAAAAGGGAACTCTATACATTTTTCTGGAAAAGGGGTTTTTTTCTTTTTTTTTTTCCTAAGAACTAGAATGCAGCTGGTTAAATTTGTCATTCTCCATTATAACACTTGATTTAAAAACAAACTTTACTATTAACTATTTTGAAAATATTATATTTTCCTGCTTTATTCTGGCAAAGGATAAACAAATTGTTGCAATCTCACAATGAATTATTTTTAAAGTGTCCTCAATAAACTCACCAGCTATGAACAAAGTCAACCAAGCAACAGTGAAACTAATGTGTTTTAACTGTACTAAAAAGGAAATACAGATTGTCTTTTTTTTCATTCTCTTTGCACCTCAATAATGGAAATGAACAACAAAACGGCTCAAGCCGTTGTGATTATTCATAATTCTGAATTTGCAGTATCAATAGTACATGTAAGTAATCATGATATTTCAGCTGTAAGTTTTTCTGCTGTCATTGCATTTTCTTTTAAATCAGTAAGATCAAAACCACATGTCCACCTCAGTTTCATATTCTTCAAAATATAACAATGTCTCTTCTCTTGGTTCTTGAAAATAAATACTATATGGATTAATGAGAAATCCCAGAGAAATCCCAGAGAAGTCACTCTATAAAAAGAGTGAACAAATGTAGTTTTGACATTAGTTAGTTCTTCTGTTTTCAGGATTTTTTCCAATAAACTTTTGCTTATTTGAAGTACATAAGAAGATACTTTCCTCTGTTTTCAATTGACAGAGAGGTGCTCCTAAATACAATTATGACTGTGTACTTTGTCTTCACATTAATATTAATTTCCCGAACAAATATAATACTGCCAGAGTACATAAAATTAACGTTACTATTAGGTCATTAGTCACTACTTTGTGCTCAGTTCAAACAAGGCAGGAAGCGTTAATCTGAGAGCATTACATGGGGCTGTTGTTCATCTTAAGGAAAAGGTTAAAAGAAACCTTTTATTTCAATAGGGGCATTAACATAAAGAAAATAAAAACACACTTACAGCAACCCCAACAACCTCTAAAATTCTGTTTCTTTCTTCAGGCTATGAAAGACTAAGAGCCATTTTTCATCATTCCTGAATGTGCTCTGTTGTACAAAGAGCCTAACAAGGATTAAAAAGGCTGTCCTATGCATGCACTTTGCTAAATCCCTGCATGCCATTCTAGGGTGACTGTACTGTCTGAACAAGTTCTCCCTGTTTGCATGTAAGAAATAGCTGGCTCTAACAATTCATCTGATCAGTGAGGCTCAGCCAGAGAGTGTGCCAGTCTGACTCTATGCAGCCGAATACTCTTCTCATGAATGATGGTTAAAAAGGGCTTTCTTGCTTGAATGGTCCTCCGTAGGATGTGTAAATAGGCTCAGCTGGGGAAGGCAAGCAGGGAAGGAGGAAAACCAGCACCAAATATCACTGCTCAGGTCCTGCTGGCTACCTGGTTTTTACTACAGACCAAGGAGACAGGAGATTTACAGTAAATTCACACGAAACTGTCAACAAATGCTATTCATTCTCTGTCTGTTACAAACCAGGAGGTTGATGTAATTACATGACAGGGGAATAAATGCACTGAGGGACACTTGCTGTTTCTTATAAACTCATCTCCCCACCCCATGCTCTTTTCATATCAGACACTTTCCATGAAACAGAGACAAAGTACACAGAGCAGGGCAAAATGCTGCACAATGCTTGAGGCTGGAGCAATGGTGAGAAGGAAAGGTGCCATTCTGATGGGTGTTAAAACTATTCAGTACTGTGTGCTGACCAACCCTGGTTTCTAGAATTCATGTACAGTCATCTGCTTCTCACATGTTTAAGAGATTAAGTTGTGGGAATGTCAGAAATGGTCTGCTAGGTTTGATAACCAAAATATAGCTAATATTATTCCACTAAGACAGAGGAGAAAGAAAGGCATTTTACCATGACCATTCCATAAACTGTAGATGGATAAGAGCTTCACATTACAGATACAGTAAGCATGCTGTAGATATATATTGGTCCAACTGGATTGAATATATAAGAAATCCAGATTAATTACACTGTCAATCATCTTATACGATTTTTATTATATTCAAGAGACTCTAGTTATTCACATCAAGATCTATTACAACTAAATTAATTGCAAATTAATTTGTTTTTATATTCCACATGAACATTTCACCTTCTAAAGGTTATGTCAGTAACAAACATAGTAGTAGGTCATAAATGAGGCAACCCTCTTTACTATATGTCAGGTGAAATTAAGACTGTATCAGTAGGAATTTCCCTGTACTACCCTGCCAGAGACAGAATAAGACCGATGACTGAATTTTTTACACAGAAAGCACCTTTCAAATTATTTAGAGGCCAGGTCCAAAGCAAGCAGCTATAACATGAATTTCCCATTACTGTCCCACTGAATACATTTCCTACTTTCCCACTGGAACCTCTTCTCAGTGACAAATGATTCTTCATGCTTACTCAGTTCTGACCTCACCTGAACACAATTAGCCCAAAGACCACAAAGCTTTCCTAGCTTTGTGATGTGGTCGAATTTCAGACAGCTCAACTGTCTTCATTTAAAAGAAGAGGTGATGATGTTCCTGAGACCTGAAAGGCAAGTGATAGATGCTTTATCCAGCAAGACATTCTAACCTTGGAGTCAGTGTATTGTGATTTGCCCATTCGATGAGTTATGCTACATGCTCTGTACCTGTTTTAATGATTTGACAATTGTGCAAGGTGGTCTGAGGATTATTTAATGATATTATATTGAGAAAGTTTTTTTTCCAGTCTGTTTAGTTCTGAAATTTCTATTCCAGGTCTCATGCAGAAGTAAAAGATATACATGTACATAAAACCACTCATTTTTACCCTGTCAGCATCTGTGAAACAGACTGTACCTGTTTCCTACTTTTTCCACAAACACAGAGTAGCAATTCATTAAAAAATATTTCAAAGAAATTTCCATTTTTTTATTACTCTTCCTTTTTCTAGTATCTTTGTATGGGCACAACACTTATATTTGGGGAAGAAATATATGGCAGTTCAGGGCTTGAAAGAGCCATGGAGAAATTCAAAACAGTCTCTGGATGTGTTAGCTGCCAAGGATGTCCATGATGTAATGAGGGGATATCTTAGGAGTCCCACAGTCCTCAGGCTGGGGGAGTTGGGCTTCCTGTCTGTTGGAAGATCCTATTGCCACTGTTGTAAGATAACCCATTGAAATTAAAGCATCCTTGGTTTTTTAGTGAGTAAAGAGTAGAAATCTTTATTTCCCCATGCATGTGATCAATCACAAACTCACACTAGCTGCTCTGGTCACTGTAGGAGCCTCAGGAGGTTGCTGGGTCCAGGTGGCTTGGTTTATCATGGTACACCACTGTGTCTCTTAAAGGAACTTCAGGCCATCTGGGCAGATTTAAAGCTAAAAGGAAATATGCTAGATCCTATGGAAACAGGTCTATTGCACACTGCCCTAGTAGTCTATCATCTACCTGTGCTCCTGACTGAGGTAGGGATAAGAAACCTCATGGGAAGTTGCAATTACCAGGTCTTAGTGAAATAAAGACACTAATAATACATGACTGCACGGTACTATTGCTTTTCGCATTTCACTGTTTCACTTCTATTAACCACTTTAAATAACTGATTAAGGGCAAACACAGCAAAAGAACAGACATGAGACTGGTCTCTTCCCCTCTGTGGAAACTTTGAAGAAACACAATAAATAGTTAATGTTTGGGGTTTTTGTTTTTTGTTTGTTTTTCTTTCCTGTGTCTATACATATACATCTATTTAAAAATTAAAGTGAGTGTGAGAAGGCTGAATTAAGATCTTCATTTACTATTTCATTTTTGAAACATGTTTGCTTCCACCTCAAAAATGCTATAGCTTGGACAGCTGCATTTTTCTCCAGCATAGCCAGAAAGCCTATTGAGTCATTCTTACCTGTGCTAGAATCACAAGTGCCCAAGTTTAAATACACATGCAAATGGCTTCAAAATATTGTGAATCACTTTATATATTTTTATTTGCTACCTTCTCATAATTTAAGTAGCTAAGAAGTATGTGATTGAACATTCTAACAGATAATTTTCCTTGACGTTGTATAAAAGGCAGAGCATAGGCTCATATGATCGTGCATGTTGAATCACAGCATTTATACTGCCTAAGGCACATGAACACCAAGGAGCAGCCTAGACCCAGCTGATTAAGCTGTAGAGCAAAACACCACCTCAGTAGTCAGAGGTATGACAGCCAACAGTGGTTTATTGGACCAAAGAGTACAACAATGTAATTTACTTTTCTAATACATGTCATGTTCTCTTCTATTGTTTCCCTTTATAGAGTGAAATATGTAGGCAAGAGATTGCTGCACAGTTTCATGTCTTATGTCCCTCCAAAATTAGAGTAACAAACTGTCTTTATTAACCAGTACATTGCTATAGCACCATAAAGCACTGAAAGTGTAGGTGAACATCTACTAGTTTAGAAGTCAAGAAAAACTAGAAGACTTCATGTATCTGACTAAAGTGATTTTACAGCTACTGCACAGCTAGACAAAACACTATACTTCCTAACCATGCCTATTTTATTCTATGCTTCTAGTCTTTTTCTTTTTTTTTTTCTCATTGTCAGGAAACTCAATTTATAGAGTTTGGCTCAGGGCAGAAATTGAAAAGTTTTTCCCCCTCCAAAAAAAACCAATCCAACATAGTACTATGGGCCAAACCTTTTTTTTTTTTCTGGTGTCTGCTTTTCTTTCAGAATTGGAATTTGTAGCCTCCTTCCAGAAAAATAAAGTACTGGTCACAGACAATTTATAAAAAATAGCTTGCTTGTTTATGAAGCAAACACATGTAAAACTGATGAAATTATTAATGTCACAGTGTTAACTTTCTTCTCATAAATATCATTTAACAATGCTGACATTGCAATTACAGTCCAATGTTCCAGCTCTTTGCTTATTTGCTCAATCTGTCAGTCCACCATGGGGGGAGACAAATTGTGGTGAGCATTTGACAATGCACAAAAGAGATATAAGACTATTCTGATTAAATCTTGGTGAAAGATTAAATGACTCTGAATACTTGCCAGGTTTTCAGACATGATATTTTTAACCAATGCTACCAAAATATTCTGCTCACCACAGGTTTAAAAAAATATAGGGTAAAAAATAGTGTAGGTAGCTCACAGAGTGGTTGGTTGTTATCTTTCAAAAGCAACAGATTAATGCTGCCTTCATACTATATGTCTTAGCAATATGCATTCTGTATTTTACTGGATCAACACATATAGTGTAGCTCATCCATACTCAGGCAACAAAACCTAAATGAATGAATCCCTGACAGAACTTTCTCATTGAGCAAGAACACCACAGATCTTACTCTACATTACCAAGGGGAAAAAAAAATAAACTGCTTTCAAATTAAATCATCCATATAAGAGGACTATATCCCAGGAAAATTTTGAATAGACTAGCTCCATAAATTTCAGAGTCAATTATTAGAAAACATAGAGCTGTTATTTCTATGACTTTAAAATACACTGTCTACTGACTTCAGCTGTGTAGGACTGGGTCCTTACTAGATAGAGATTTTAGCAGGAAATCATAGAAAGAGTAACATGGAGCATGTGAGCTAAAACAACTTGTTTACATTCACAGAATCACAGAATCACAGAAATTAGGGGCTGGAAGGGACCTAGAAGATCATCTAGTCCAACCCCCCTGCCTGAGCAGGATCATCTAGACCAAGTCTCTCAGGAATAGGAATTGGAAGTGATAACACAAAACGTAGAGGCAATAAGATACTAAACTCCCTATTTTGAGAATGATATCCTGAATTTATAATGCAAAACATACACTGAAACCTGTTTGTCTGCACAGTTTTTATGTCAGATGAGGATTTCCTCTTAAATTTCTATTCCAGTAAGAATTTATTTTTTTTTCCCCGAACTGATAGTTTTGTGAACGAATAAGACTCAAATAGACAGTTTGGGCCTTTCATTTACGACTGATGAGATATGTATTGAAACCAAAACACATTTCAGAAGTCTTCAACAGACATATGTTTACCGTCTGAGTGAACGAGAGTATTGTATTTGCTTTCTGTTTCATTAGATCTGAAGGTTGAAAAAAACTCTCATATGCTCACAATGAAAACATATTTTGATTTATGATATGCCAGATTTCAATGATGATTTCTTTGAAAAGAGAGAGGATCTGTGTATGGGTCTCATAAAATATTTCGATAGCATGGAACAAAAACAAAGAACTAAGAAATTTATTTCTCACAGTTTAACAGAAATATATAAATGAAATAGAGAAAAAAAAATCTTGAAAATGCATTCCCTTAGCATTCTGCTTTTACATGCTTTAGAGGCATCCATTAAAACTGATATGAAATGGTGAGCTGGGGAAAATCTGAAAACTAGGACCTTTCTATTATTACCTTGGTTAGATAATTTGAAATATTAACAGCTGTCTACCCCAACAAACTGTTCTTACATCTCCCTCTTCATTCTTTTCAAATTTGCCGTATGTAGGATTTTTTTTTGTTTAATTTTTATATATAAAAATTGACATGATCATATATTTTTCAGATGTGATAAAAGATTAGTAGTGATTTTTAAGTTCACCTTCCAGCAAATACTTAAACTATATTAAGTTCAGTAGAGCAAGCAATATCTAAGTCAATGTGTCAGTCAGAGCAGTGTGTAGATTGCTAACCTTAGAAAAGATGCTGTACATTTACTGCCCAATCCTGACTTTAACTTCAGCAGTAAAAGGCCAGCTGATAAAGGTAAGGAAAGAATCAGGTCCTTACAGCTTAGGTTTCTAAGATTTTTTTCTCCCCCTTGCTTCCCCCTCCTTCTATAACAGCTTGAATTCCTGTGTTCTGATTAAGATAGATGGAGTATTTGCATCCTATCCATATTCATAATCTTCCTTTTCAGAGTCAACCCAAAGTACCACATTTGTTGCCCAGGCAGACGCATGCAATGTCTTCAGAAGGTTTTGCAGAGATGGATAAGGATACATCCCTTTTCAAATTTTGCAGAATAGGTGGCCACTAGGTGAATTCATGCTGTTAAAGCGCTAAGAGACCAGAACAAAACCC
Organism: Ceyx melanurus; assembly: GCA_024611195.1. Taxonomy (NCBI): domain Eukaryota; kingdom Metazoa; phylum Chordata; class Aves; order Coraciiformes; family Alcedinidae; genus Ceyx; species Ceyx melanurus. Next base: position 158,390 of record JANHGL010007734.1, on the reverse strand, counting down.
ATGTCTTTTGTGTGTGACAGAAACCGTAATTAATGATTTCTCCCCTTTTTGCTAAAGAAAAAAGGGAGATGTGCTGTTGACAGGCATTTTATTAATGGTTTCTACCATCTTAGTATACATAAAAGGCATTGCTGGTTGCAGTGATGGCTTAAAAGATTATTTTATTCTTTTTTTTAGGAAACACTGGAGATGTTTCATGGATGAAAAATGAAGGCAATCTGTCCGCTGCCACTGAAAGTTTGGGTTTCAATAATAAAATTGAAACTATTGTGACAGCTCCTATTGTATTTTTTAGCCATCTGCCTCCTGCTGGCACAATCAATGATGGCATCTGCAGGGACATGGTCACCCTTACCTAGTTTCTCTCTTATTTCAGCAACAAAACCTGTCAATACCATGTCTCATGGCTGCTTTTCCAAGGAGATTCATCAACCATCTAGGTGTGACAGTGACTGTTATTCTGTTGTATTGGGAACCAATACAATATTCAGCCTGGCACACAAGAAATTAGACATGCATTTTCCAGTTGCAACAATGGCAGCTGACTGCCTAATTCCGAGGCCATGGCAGTGATGGTTTGCTCTTAGACCTTGCATATACTATGGAATTAAAGTGAATGGGAAGAACACAATACGACATTATTTTCGGAAGTATTCTGCATGCAATTCTTGAATTTGTGCTCATTTTCCTCCTAAAAAAACCCAACCCAATAAACAACAAAATAATTTTGAAATAACCCAAGTGAACAGCTGAAAATAAGAGGCCAAATCTTAATTCTGTATAAATGAAAGGAGGCAGCTTGACTGTTGAGATAGCGCTATGCTCATTTACTCTGGTTAATGGGCTTTCCATTGCTTATGGACAGACAAGAAAACAACGATTTGTCTAAGTTAGTACTCCTGCAGCAACACTTGGGGAAAATGTTTTGCTTTGCCACTGATTTGTGAACAACTTAACTTCTGTGAACCAACAAGGAAGCAGACATTTACCACATGCGTTCACAAGAATGTAATCGGAAAACATGTTGGGGAAGGAATTTACAGCACTTTGCACACTCCTTTCCAGACAGAAAGAACCACATGGCAAAAGGCTCTCCCTCTATTTTCTTGAAGGTTTACCTTAACATCAAGCAGATAACTTTTTTGTGACATCCAGCTCAGCATCACAACTGATGAGAGCATTAAAAATAGCTGCCTCAGTTAATAAAATGTCTTCCCCTTCTCTAAGTAAATGTGCAATTCTTTTAATTCAGGTTTTCCCACTCCATTTCTACAAGTCCTGGAAAAAACTGTGTTTTGGGAGGCAGCTGAAAATGCACTGTTTGCACACTGATGTATACTCTCAGCCATTCATTTTCTCTGGGAATTTTTATGTAAGCTCCCTTATTGGGAATATGCTAATGACATCCGCCATGATTACTGATTTTCTTTGAATCGCTATTCCTCTGTGGGCAAAGCAATCAGAAAGGGAGAACAGGAGATTTACTTCTTGCTTGTGCGCCTTCTTCAGCCATCTGCTCTATCCTGATTCATTTGAATAAGATCTGCAGTTTTAGATTCTTTACTCTGGCATTCTGAAGCATTTTAAAGCTTAAAAGAAGTTAATAGTTATCTATCAGTGTCACAAACGTGGTATCGCAACACATTCGAAGAGCAAGTTTGCCTTCCAATGGTTTACAGGGCCAGATTAATTTTATTAAAGTAAAAAATTACAATGTTCTTTAACAGCTTCATTATTTCAGACAAGTCTTTTGTGAGCACATTTATTATCTGTAGCATGCAGTATAAAAGCTTAAAGAAAAGGAACTAATTTATAAAGCAAGACTATTTTAAAAATGGAAATTGTTAATCTACTTCCCCCTCACCCACACAGAAAAGAGGGCAAAATTGTGATCAATGTAATTAAAATACAACCTTGTAAAACACACTGCAGTTACTGATTTTTTTGTACCTGGGCTTTTACCTGGCTGAATTTCTGAGATGCATTTACACAAGGTCATTTTGATTTAAACAAAGGTGCTATTTAGCTATATTAAAATTCAATTAACTTCTTCTCTCAAATGAAGTACTGGCCTCATACTACAAGTTTCCCTTGCACAGTGATAACGATGCACATGCTTTACTTTTTCTTAATAGGTTGCCAGTTTTCTGCTGTTTTATATGGACACGCTAGGTTTAAACCGGCGCTGCTAATTGCCAAAAGACCATTTTGTGCAACACTAATGTCAAATGAGCAAGAGGACGACATCCTATCAAGACAGAAGTAAGCACAGGGCCATTCAGAGAACTGTATTGTGTACTTAAGTGCAGTCTTTTCACAAGCAAGCAGCTTTTGAAATGTTTAGGGGAATTAGTGTCTGGGATTCAAAAACTTCTTTGCTTATTGCAAAAATATTGTTAATGAACACAAAATTAGAGCCTCTAATCAGTCCTGCAAATTAGTTCATAATTCCTATAAAAACAGAGACCTTTCTAAGAAAGTAGAGACAACCTTTAGGTTAGAAAGCAGTATATAATAATCTCCAAAGCACAAGATGACCCATTTTGTTACTTTTGAAATCAGAAATTTTAATGCAAAATTATTATTTAAATGGAACGGTTTAATGTAATGGTTTAATTATTTAATGGAATGGTTCCTTTGGTGCATTCACAAGATGTTAAAACCTCTCCTACCATTTCTACAATTTTTTTTAAAAATAGTCTTTTCTGGCAGCCCCTGTTGACTAGAGTTCTGATTTCTCCTTGTCTTTTTAAAAAACAGAATGACAATACAAAAGACTGAAATGGCAGTGACCTCTCTGCTAGAATTAGTTATCAGGACCCACTTTCTGTCAACTAACTTCAGCTCTTTTCAGAGCTCTCAGAAAGACTGCTGCAACTTGAGTGAAGAAAGAGTACTTCTTCGAGAAAAGGTTTGCCTGTTCTCATTCAAACGAAGGCAACTTACAAACACACTTTGTGTTTGCTTTTAATTAGAGGTGCAACTAAACTAAACCATAAATTACAGGGCTCACTGCATTTACAACTTGGTTATTTTGAAGATTAGAAACAGCGACTACAATTTCTTTTGGTTTGAAGATATATCAATCTTTGAAATTCTCTATTCCACATCTCACCAGAGGACTGGAAGTCCAGATTTAGTTTTTATGCTGGTTTTTATAATCAGTTTCAATGTGGTTCCATGATTCTCAAGGATTGGTTTCAACTTTATTTTCACTTTGATGTATTGTACAAAGCAAGCAATTCGGAGAAACATGAATAAAAACAGAAAAGCCAAATTCTCTCTTAGTAATTCAGAAGAGAAAATTCTTAACATCAAATTAGATATAGATATCTAATGAAATACAGAGAAGAAGAAATCACAGAAACAGCAGTGCTATTTTTGAAAACAACATAGACACTTCACTATTTTTCTGGTCAGGTGTATTACACATAAAACACATACAGGACAATATTAAGCTCTTTTAATCGAGAAACATTTTCTTGTCTTGCATTTGCATTACTCTGTCTTCCTAATGACAGCATGCCTTAATGCTAAAACTTTGTGTAATAGAGCTTGCTTATTACATGGTTAAAGCCACTTACCACATGAAGCTCTGGCTCTTTTAAGTACACAGCCTTAAAGCACAGTAGGAATATTTTATTCTCCTTCTCAATGTGCCTCTGTAGTCTTAACCATTTTTTGGCACTTTATTTCTATTAAGAGCCCCCAATAAAAACAACCACCAGAATCAACATTAAAAATGGAGAGAGAAAAATGGTGACACTGATGGTGACACTGTAGACCTAAACTGCCAGTGAATCCTCCTGAACATGAGATTTTCTTTTGAGCAAGTACTAGCAAATTCTTTTTACTACATTTTTTTTTTCCTCTTGAATTTGAGCTACCTACCTAAATAAAGAGGTTTTTCCATTCATGAAGGATGCAAATCAACCAGTTAAAAAAACCCAACAAATCACAAAATAAGCCTCAGAAAACAATATATAAACTACCATGGAATCCCCAAATGAGATCTAGATATACATGTACTTTGAGTCTCTCCATAAATATATGTGGAAAATGTAGAAAAATGTCCCTGTGCCCAGTTTAAAATATGTACTAACTCGTTTCCCTAGGTACTCTTTATCATTCCGATTTTAGACTGAGAACTACTCTTTTAAAGTGTCCACAAAAAAACCCAACAACAACAACAACAAATCAACAACAAAAAAAACCACCACACCACCAAGCATAAATATTGGGATAATTCAAGATAATACCATTTTTTATAGGTTTTCTTTTATTGGTAAGAATGGATATATAGAAAATAGAAAATCACTGGCATAGTTGCATTTATAGTTCTTTTCAGAATACGCTGCATTTTTCATCTGTGCTATGAAATGGAAAAAGGATTTCCTTTCCTTTGCATATGATGTTATTTGGAACTGTTAATCTATCATGTAGACACAGTCAAATGCACCTTGTAATTAACACAAGCCAAATTCATTGCACTTAGGTGGGATGCTAGCTAATGTACACACAAGACAATTGCTCATACAGCCTGCTCTGGCAGTGGAAAGCCTTTCATGTAATGCATAGATGAAGCTTAATGTGATTTGTAAAGAGGCAGGTTTTTTGAAATAAGCTGGGGGACAAATTCACAGTTTATAATGCTAAAATCATGTTTCCCAGACAACATAACATATACATTTTTTTAATATAAAAAAAGTATAAGTGATGTACAGCTAACAAAAACAAAACATAATTCAAGGGCTTGTGAATGGTTTCCTAATTTGGGTCCAGTTCAAAATGAAAGATGAAAATGTTCTCAGGTTATATTTCTGGGAACCACAGGACCCACAATCTGATAGTTTGTCTGACAAAGGGAAAAATTTCTTCATGTTATGTATAGTATGCTCTTAAGTTCCTGACATCTCTCAGCACTGAGAATTTCTAGTTTATGCTGCCATACGGATGTTTCCATAGAATAAATTTAAGTAATATGGAGCTAAATGGAAAAATATTTTTTTCTCATCACATTCTAAGAAACAGTTCAGCAACTTCGTTAAGGTGAATCAAAGTAAGTTACACCTTTGTGCATGCTACAGGCAGTCATTGACTGAGAAAGGAAACTCTGACTTTGGTAGTAGTAGACAGATGTGAGGATAGCTGGCAGCTTGAAGACACAGAGAACACCAGATCAGATGGGTACACTTGTGGCAAATGCTACAGTCCGGCAAAAAAAGGCAATGTAGCACAAGCTTGACTTCTCTAGGAAAGCACAATCCAGGACACGGTGAAGGCAAAGAAAACTGCCTCTGTGCTGCTTTGTCATCTAAAGTTAGCAAACATCCAGCAATGCTACAATATAGTCTTGCAAATCCCTGTGCTGACTACACAAAAAAACCCTTACATGTCATAAATACTGTGGTTAGCTACCGCAAAACTTCTTTAAATAATGGATGCATTTTACATCTAAGCCATACTCTTCATTCTCAAAATACTTTTAAACCTAAACAATAAGGGGCAAGGGAGCAGAAATCAAAATGCTGCAGGAAAACATGATTGAATAATCATTAGCTATCACTCCTATAGATTAATACACTGATCAATAAGCTTTTGTTAACCACTAAAGAAATTGTATTTGCTCAAGCCATACGCTAGTGTAAAAACAAGCACAAGGAGGAGTCTTGACCAAGCTTTGTATGCAGGTTAATTAAGCTTTTGGAGTAATTGTCCTCTCATAAACCTCAATAGATTTCCCTCAGTTCCTTTCTCAGATACTGAATTCCCTATGGATTTTAATTTCCTTCTCCAGTTCCTAATTACTGTACTCCACTCAGGTTCCAGTTATCTTGTTTTCCCTCTCTGAGTGCTGTTTTACTCCTTTCAGTTTCTTACTCCTCCTCCTTAGGATCCAGTTTCCCATTCAAGCTGTTCTACTATGTTATTCTGGGAAGTCTTTTTTTTTTTTTCTACTGATAGAAATCCTTGACTATCACTAGCAGTCAAGATTTTGGGGTAAAAATAGAACACTGTTCTCAGCATGCTGCATTAGCCAGTCTTGTCTTTTTCTTTTCTTTTTTTTTTGTTTTCTTTTTTTTTTTGGTAGTCTTTTTTGTTTTACCTTCCTCAACACCAATTCAGCAGTATTTCTTTGCAAAGTAGCCTATGCTTTGGGGTTATTATGCTGAGAAATAAGGCCACCTGCTTACAGAATTTTAACAATGCTTTAGATGGAAAAGTACAGGCCTAAGATCTGTAGACTGCATAAGAATATTAAACTACAGTCTAATATATTTTTTCCAGAATTATTTGAATGTTTCCCTCAAAACAAAGACCAAAATCAACAACAAACACAAGCAAGAGAAAGAAAGCAAAAAATAAACTCTTCAATCACCCTGCAATCCCTTTTCAAGAATTGTACACTCCATATCATGGAGTTGTCTCAAAACACACATGCTAAGAAAGATGAATTTTGTATTCAGTCTTGCTTAAAAGCATCCTATAAAACACTACTTATGGAATAAAAAAAAACAAAAACAAAAAGCAAAATACAAGCCCAACACAATGCTATACCTTTTATGGTTCAAAAATCAAAGGTTACTCTTCCTGCTACTGGTTTTACTCAGCAGTAAAGAGAAAACCTTGCAAGTGTTGTTTACACAGTACTAAATCCTTGTAAAGTCATACTGAAACAAGTCTGCTATCTGACCTAGCCCTTAGGGCTACTTAAACACCTGTGGATTTATAGAGTTCAGATGTCTACAAGGTCTGTGCTGAAGTTCATTTCCAAACCTGTGCCCCATGTGAAGTGCTTTGTTGGCACAGTTAAGCCATTACTACTTGTTTCTGGTTTGTAAGGCAATCCCATTATGAAACAGAAAGAGTTCAGAATTAAAATACTTATCTTTATACACAGACTGTAAATGTGCATAACGGCTAAATACTCAACATACTAGTTTTTATTTGCAGAAGCTTAGCTTCACTAAGGGAAAAAAAAAATGTAGGGAAAGAGAAGAGTTGGTCTCAGCTGTGTATCTATAAGTTATTCCCCAGCAGGACATAGACATGTGGAGAATGAAGTTTAAGTAGAGCATGAATTGTGCTAAGATAGTAAGCATTATTAGATAAAACACAACTTCTCATCCCCCTCAGAAAATAAATTCTACTGCACCTCAGATCAAGTAAAGTAGGGTAATATGACCCACGAGCAGAACAGGACGGAATATTATCTAAACTTTATAAAAATTTAATTAGTTGGATGTCTTACTGCTTAAATCCTGGTCCCGCAGAAATCCATATGCCTGACTTGAGCAGAACCAAGATTACATTGTCCAATGGGTTTAAATAAAATACACCCTAAGCTCCAAGAAACTTCAAAAGTCAAAGGTGTTTTCTTTCAATTTAATCCTATCAAATTCAGCCCTCATTGACATTTACAATTAATTATTTATTATTCTGTGGCTCAGTTATACTCACTTTATTTAGAATCTTTACTACTGGGTGTATGCTTAGCCAGTTCAAAGAAAAAAGTAATGACAATTGCATGTTTTCAGTATATTTCTTATAATTCGCTCCACTACGACTAGAAAAAAAAAATAAATCAGGTTTTCTATAAGGTCTCCAAAGGTTTAGAAATACACAGCCTCACTTAGATGAGACAGAAAAGCAGCAACTGTTTAGAAGCCTTCACTGCCCCAGGAGCCATAGGAGCATTAGGCTGAGCTCAGCTGCAGAGTGCACTGGTGACACGTGGCTTTATTGAGATTTCATGATACTCATGATTTTTCAGAGTCACAGTTTCTTAAAATATCTTATTTCTGAAAATATGATCCCAGTACATCCTAACAGTTCATGAAAATGAAAGCAAGTAATAATAAAAAATGGAATAGGGGTGCTTTTTTTTTCCTTTGTTCCCCTCTGGTTCTTTAATGTCATGATTTTTAAGCCAATCTCATAATGCATGAATGTGCCACCTTAATTTACTAATGCTGGGACTGGTAAGATTACTTCCTGGAGCTCTGAGCAAATAATGCACACTGAGAAAGAGCTTCAGGAAAACATGCAGACTGTGATTTTTTTACTTTTTATTTTTTAACTACTAAGCTACCTTCCCTACATAAAAGAGAGCAAGAGCAGCAGTTGTCTTACTGCCATCCCACAACTGTGATTGCTTTAGGTAGGTTTGTGCTGCCAACGCAGAGCAGGAAACAGTGGCTGCACATTGCTGTACCAAGGCTGGCACTGGCACAGGGGGGGACAAGGGACATATCTCCACTCTCAATGTTTAGTGCTGTACTAACCTAGAGCAACAGTGGATCTCCATGTGTTTCAGCTGAGCCACTACTGCAGCTGTTTAGAGCTCACATTGGTTCGATGATAAATTAAGAGTTACATAAATGCTAAATGCTCTTAAAAAGACTTGCAAAAAAATAAAAAATCAGAACACTTCCCGAATGCAAATTCTAATTTAGATCCCTTTTAAAGAGCAGAATAATAAAAACAGCCATCACAAATTTATCTTCTTTCTCTTTTACATTCTGCTCACTATGGCTTTCTGTAGGTAGGTGTGTATAATAAACCACTGCCATGCTTGGCCTCTTGTGGATCTATCCTGTTTATGCATTACTAAATCTTTTTTATTGCTTCTGACAATATGTTGTTCCATACCTTTATATCTATTTATATTGTCTTTATTGTTGGGGATATTATTGTGGTGCTGAATTACATTGAAAAAAACCCCATGTATCTGTTTATCTAGTAGTGTTTGGCTCACACAAACACTTTCATGATCTTTGGGTTTTTTTACCATTTATTTAATATACATTTATGCACAGACACATGGTTGCTCTGTACGAAACATACTAGGATGTAATTATTTCCGCCAATGCTATTACTAGGCAAGGAAAAACTGACTCTGGCAAAAGCAAGAGATGACACAGCCAATGCAAAGTATTTCTCTGCTGTCTTCCATGCTGAGTCCTTGAGGTCTAAGGATGCATCATGTGCCTAGTAACTAACAGACAGTCCGTGCTATCATTCCTTTCTTGTCTGAGAATTGAGCCCTCACCAGGAAGTATCTCATCTCTCCACTTAACGATTTTCATTTATCACCAATTGTCAATTCCTGCAGATCTCTCCGTCCAATCCTATATATTGGCCGTTCTCAGAATGACTGATGTGCACTACACAAGCAGAGTAAAAATATGTGAGAACTGCAAGCAACTCTTATTCACGTTACTATTTATACAGACAAAGTTTATAAAATACCTTTGTTCTAACAGCTGCTGAGAGATGTAAAAGTAGCACCAGGTGAGGGAACAAGATGAATCTGATCTGTTTTCAAATCTGGAAGAAACTCGGAATTGCTATCTAGAGATCCTTACCAATGGCAGAAAATCAAGGCAATACGGAGGCAAAGAGATGAAGATAAGTCAAGGTCCACATAGTGAACATGAGCTGCATGCACCTGACAGCCTGAAACTCCCCATACATAGGCCTGCATCAAATGCATTTGCTAATCAGTGCAGAGGCTTACCCTCTGCTCTGCGCCTGCGTGGACCAAATCAGCTATGTCTGGCATGTGAGGTCACGCAGCAAAAGGCAGAAGCCAGAGGCTCAAAGTCAACAAACCTTCCTCCTGTGTCACAGGTGTCTCTCTAGGATTTATACACCTTGGCCCAAACCCAGCTTCTCAAATGCCAGAGAGGAAGGTTCATCTGCAAGCCCAGCGGGTAGCTCAGTTCTCAGGTCAGGGGTAGTCAAGGCAGTCACAGAATCACAGAGTGTCAGGGGTTGGAAGGGACCTAGCAGATCATCTAGTCCAACCCCCTGCCAGAGCAGGATCACCTAGACCAAGTCACAAAGAATCTTCCCTGACCGGGAATTGCACCCCGGGCTGTGGCAGTGAGAGCGCTGAGCCCTGACCTCTAGACCACCATGTAGGTCTGTCAAGAACAAGATAGAGGAAATAGCCAAAGTGGGACTTTGAGTATCAGGGTGGGAAAATAATAATGAAAGCTCCAGAAAGAGCATGTAATGTGGAATAGAGATATCCCATTTACTTCATATCAAGCTGGCAAGTAACACAAGGAAGCTCCCAGCAGCACGACAGCAAATGGTTTACAGTGCTGTATATGATAGCATACAGAGGACATAGAAGTAGCTGAAGAGACGAAAAATGGAGGGTAATGAGTCTGAATTAAGATGAATAGAGTAGTGGACAATTAGCTAGTTTGTCAAAGGAACAAACAATCATTAAAGGAAGCCTTTCACAAAGTACAACCATTAGTATAAGGGATGCAGTAAAGAGGACATCAGTTTTGCAAGACTTCAATTGAGCTTTATCTTATTCCTACCAAGGCTGAGTCTCAAAAATTCAGTTATTTCCCTTCAGTAGGAATGTAGTACTAGGTATTTAATTAAACTTTGTTCCTAATATTTGGTTTGTTGGGAAAAAAAAAAAAAAAAAGGTTTTTCTGAATCATTAGTATACTTAGATGGGACAATTTGTTTCTTCTGTTTGAGATATTTCCTACTGCAATAAACTGCTGTATGCAAATGCTAAAATACAGATTTTCAGAGAGCTATAGAGATATTTTTAGGTTTTCAAGTATTAAGACAAAATGGCATCATTTTGTATCCAAGTCTGAATTTTAATGAGCAGCTCTATTGATAATTACTGAACATCTATATTTATGGAAAAATGGAATATCATAAATACAGGATTGTGCCATTATCTACATATGTTGCATTGCTCCATACATAAATCGGAGAATTTAATTTCTATAGCAATGGAAATATGGCAATTTACACCAGAACTATTAGTCAGAATGTAAAATTAGATCCAAACCAATGTGTTGGCTCAGTTTTTAAAAGTTGGATCTAGCTAAATTTTTCTCATGTGTGCTTTCTTTTTTGCCTCACTGGAAGAAGTGAGGCACAATTCTGTGTTCATTCTGTAAGATCATTGTAGAATATTCTTAGGCTGTTAATGTCATTTATTGTGGTGCAGCAGTGTTTGTGACCTATGTCTTAAATGGCAATAAAATGCACAGCAGCATATCAAGAAAGCCCAGTAAAAAAAAAACGGTGATAGAACTTGTTAAGATGAATTTTATTTCTAAAGGTTATATCTGTGTCTGTAAGGATTAGTAAAATTATTAAAAGGAAAAAAAAAAAAAGAAAAAGAAATTAGGAAATATGATTTGTGATTCCTCCTCTATAGCAGAAAGAAACATTTTGATTTTTCTTTTAAATTGTGAGTTTTAAAAGTATCCAGGTTTCCTTAAGCAAAGTTACAACTGCTGCTTTCTTGAGATGGAATCTCTAATTTGGTTGATTCTATAACTAAATTGCAAATATGGGATACACATTCAGAAGAAGAAAGAATCAGATACCAACATGGCAATTTTGAACACAGAAAAGCTGATGTGCAAATTCTTAATCCATTCTCTTAGCCATACTCATTTTGGCACACACTTTAAAAAGCAGGAGATATGTCAGTTAGCAATATAGATCTTAACAATGTGAATGTACATGAATAAGAATATACTGGACAAAGCTAAAAATGTTGGAAGATGGCTTTCTAGTCATATTCCTTTAAGCATAAGCACTTTGAGATTCTTATACAAAATATAAATACATCTGCTTGTTCATTAATGTTATTTTATAAGTAATAATAATTGGATAAGCAGAAAATGTAATAGAACACAGGTATATGCTACTTGGAGCATGAACAATACAGTGTAATGAAAATCCAAAAAAAATGAATGTCTTTTTCTCCAAAACATACAAGTGTCAATTAAAAAAAAAATAAATTACAAACTTTCAAAAACCTAATTCCCCCTCCAAATATAGACACAGTTCATAGTTTTGCTATTTATCTAAATTGAAGCTTAAAGTGGTTTTGTTTTCTTTTAAACTGTAGTGACTGTGGGAAAAGAAGTACACACTGTGCAGGGTATACTTTTTGGTGCATATTTTCTAACATTGTTATTAATAATAATAAAAAAAATAAATGTAGCAGATCAAACCAGAAGGAGCCTTGAATATATTTGCTGGGAATTGCCTCAGGCTAAACACCAGGGACATGAAACAAACTGTTCTTATCACCTTTTTCCAAACACAGCGATTTAAATTTACAATGAAAGTGCCAGCACCAGCTGCACTTTAAGAAAGCACCACATGTCTTGATGAGCTCCAAGAAAATGGAAAAAAGCCCAGTTCAAGTTGGAGGTGTCATCTTCCCCTAGCCAGCTGGGTGACACAAAGCTGAAAGCGATGAAGTGCTAATTAGAGGTTGATGAACAGAATCTCAGCGTGGAAACTTGTCGAAATAGCCTCTACTGAATCATAGCCTTATAAGTCTGCCCTTATCTCCCCATACAGAGCACTGTCAGAGCCAGAAAAAGGCAGTGTCAATCCAAATATCTGTATGGCTAAGTTACATGCTTTATCTCATATGTCCACTTTATCTTGGGAGTTATTTTTAAATTAACTTTTTTTTTTTTAATGCAGATATATCTTTGCCCTAGTTAGTTCTCTTACAATGTCTATTGCAGAAGGTGCAATCAGACTTTGGTTTGTTGTTATGGTCTTTTTTTTCCCCCTCTTTTTAAAATAAATAGATTACTTTTATAAATAATCTCCATAGGGGAAAAAAATCCCAACCCAACAACCAACTTCCAGTGTTAAGTGAGAATAAGCAAATAGCTTAAGCTTCTTAACGAGATATATGAATAAGGCCACACAAAAGAAAAAATGAGGAAATGCACTGATATTAAAAAACAAAAAGATCACACTGAGAATAGGTCTGTGTTTAGAATTATTCTTCACTGAAAAGAAAGGCCAGGGTCAGGATGGGGGAGAAGGCCTTTGCTGGCAGGCGAGTTTGATGCTTTTTTGTTCTTTTTAAACAATGTTGATGTTGAAGTGACAGTTTTTTTTGGTGAGTATCTTGTTCTAATTGGACCTGAAGCAGAAATGTTTAGCAGTGCTGACAGGCAAGTACAGGCAGGGCGGCTTCACTTCTAGAAACAGCAGGAGCTCCTGCTCCCACAGCAACAGCAGGTGCTCCAAGCTGGGCTGGCAGGACACCAGAAGGTAACTACAGCATTTTCACAGTGCTGTCTCTCTTCCCTCCACCCCACGTTTCCCCCTTTCTTCCCCCTTATCTATTCATTCTAACTACTGCTGTCTTCACTGAGCAAACGTTAGCATTGCTGCACTTCTCCAGCTCCTGAATTAGCAAAGCCCTCTTGAACATGTTACTGGCTTCAGTGGGAGACAAACCCGTGCTGAATATTACAAGCAAATATTAAGGTTCTGCTTATTCCAGCTGACAAAATCCAATTAATAAGAGGGAAAATCTGAAGGTAAAGAGGAGACTTGAAACCCTTCCCATGCTAATGCAGATGCAGGGCACTGCAGCCACGACTACTCTGATAGAGTCACATGTATTTGGGTCACCAGCTTGGCACCACAATATCTTACCTGCCACTTTTTAGAAGCTTTTTCAAGTTACACTGCACTGACACCCAGGAATTAACTGACTTTATGACAAGTACCTGTTTCTTATTAATATCTGTCATTCTGTAAACGGTATGTAATAAAACATCATGTGAATATTATGTAGTTTGTGGGATTATATTTCATCAATAAATGAGTAATTCTGTAACATCTTTCAACCAATATGCTAAGATATCCAGGAAAAACAACCTACACAGACATGAAGCATTCACAAAAGACTTTCCCCTTCTACTTGAAATTTTCTTAGGAGACATTACGTATTTCTGTACAATTTCTGCTAAGTAATAGAATGTATTTATTATAATCTGAGTGCAAGAAGATCTAAAATATCAAACTTGCAGACCTTTGTTGATATCAACAGAAAAGGAAAAATGAAAACTTCAGAACTCACAACACAAAAAAATATACAGCCTTTGCCCTGAAAAGCACACAATTTAGGAGTAAAAACCCAGACTCATGATCATCTTATGTAATCCATTACAGGCTACACAAAAATAATACTTTAAATATTTAATACCTTATAAGTATGAGGTATACATTCATATCTGAAATTTCAGTCAGCATTTTGTTCTGTTAGCCTATTGCTTCAGAAACCTAGTGCACATTAATTGTTGTCTTAAAAAAAAAGAAATAATCCATGCTCTTTTGAAAATGTCAACTCCAATTAAACCAGCTCTCCAAAACAATGATGTTCATCTGATTTTTCCCTCTTTGATTAGGCTTGTATAATTCTGTATTATCTTGGTAGCTTTGATGCCCGACAAGATTAAATTGTCATGTACAGTATATTGCATTTATAATCTGATTTTTTAAAAAAATCATTTATAAGACACTCAGAATCAGTATCTAGGGACATGGCTACTACATTTATATAATTTAGAGCACTGACATGCCATTATTTCCTAATTATTTATAGCCAATTATCAATCACTGGTCAGAATCGGTCACTATAATTATTTCCCCACAACCTCTTAGGTGCAACACAGTTTAATCAAGGCTCAGCACAGCACCAACACATGCATTTCTTCTGCAAAGTGATTTTTTCTTACATGTGGATTTTCTTCAGTTTGAGGAAAAAAATAAAATTAACTACAAACTCTAAATAAAAGTTTTAAAGCAGCATTTTGTTACTTCTGACATGTATTCAAAACTCCCGTACAAAAGTGTTTTCTCCTCCCAAAAAATACAAAGCATCATCCCCACCACTAAAACTGACTCAGTAGAATCCTGTTCAACAATTATATGATCTCACTGTCTACCCTTTTTTCTTTCATCACATTTTAATTTTTTTCTTTTGTATTTTATAAAAAAGGACAAAATAATAGCTGATTTCTGCTCTCATATCTAGGTTTCACTTCCACTCAAATCAGTCCTCAAGCATGCAAACAAAAATCTGCATTTGAATTCCTAATGATTCCTCCTATTGTCTCATTGCTGCTACAACCTGTCAATCACTTCTGAAAAGTGCTAATCACTCCCAGAAATCCCAGTCTCGCAGACAAAAGTACCAGTCACCAAAAAAATAATACCAATTGGTCATGGGTGGAAGGCAAATCTCACTAGGGATCTAACTGCACAATGGAGTTTATTAAGTCCATTTTGCTATAGTCTAGCTCTGCCAGCAGCATCCAATAGTTTCAGACTTTAATTTCAAAGTCAGCTAGAATCCACAAAAGTAACTTATATTCATTAGCTAGGCTTTAAGTGAACTGCTGTGAAATCTCTTGGCTGCAAGAGCCTTTAGTAGAAGTGGCAGCTTTCATTTTCAATTTACAGAGAATAGATCTAGTCAGAAGTTAGGTACTTTATTAATCGCTTTGCTTTTTACAGGCACACAGTTTGTTCCAAAATTGTTTCTTTAACTAATTGCATACGTCTTTGACTAATAAACATGAAAGAGTATCTTGCCCTTAATCCTCTATACCTAACCATTCCTCCCTGTTACAGCATTCAACTCTAGTAAAAAGCAGCAGTAATGTTACAACATTCAACTCCAGCAGAAAAAAAAGCAGTAATGATGCGTATATACCATGCATCATGAAGAACTGTTGCCTCGGGTCACAGAAACTGTATTTTGTGTTACAGAGGGGAAGGTGGCTAATTCACTAGTCTTGACATCTAAATGGCTCTATCCTAAAAAACACTTTTTTTTTTTTAAAGCCTCAGTGCAGATTGCACTGTTTGCATTTAAAACTATAAACACAGACTGTGTTTTCCTGTTACATCAACTAAATACTTAAGTATGTTTGATCTTAATAAACTATAATTAAGCAATATAGAGTAATTACCTTTTAGAAATCCCTATAGTGATTATTACCTCTGGAGTTGACTAGAGGAGGCTAAGAACGTGCAAGAATTGATTTCTATTGGTTATATGCATTCTACTGCCTACTTCTTAGAAAAGCAAAATATTTTAAGTAGATGAAACTTCTCCTTAGTTAAGTAACATTCATCTGGCTTCAGGCAGACAGTACTGAAATCAGGAACTGCTACCAAAGTGAATGCTGAAGATATATTTACCTTTTCTTGCAGTAGAAGGACCACCCTTGAAAAATAGATAATATTTACACTAAGAACTGTTTGCAGAGAGGCATAATTTGTGTATGACTTTGCACAGTGTGTCTGCCTGCCTGGCACAGTTCGATTTCAGGAAGGTTACAGCCTGAATGCCTCTTGCTACACCAGGAGCCCCCAGTGCTCCCATAACATAATTGGTGCCCGTGGTGCTGGAGAAGTACTTGTTTTATTTATTTATATTTTTAATAAGAGCCCAACACCTAAAAAGCTTTCATTTTTTCCCCTTTTCAAATAGTTTTGGCAGTTCAGGTGACTTTTTCTTACGCTTAAAATAAATAGCACACTTCAGCACTGTGACTGCAAAGCAATATATAGCTCCAAAACACAGGTTCATCAATATACTTCTTGCAGGGCTACAGCCCCCAATCTTTTGGATTCCTGATTTTAATACAAATAAGAATGCAACCTGAATGACTTAACACATGCTGAATCAGAAGGGGAAGCTATCTTGCACCTCAGATATTCTCGCTTTCTGATACAAGCCACTCTAGGCACATTAATTCAGAAGTACATTAATCCACAGTGCCACCTAGCCACCTGTGTATATTTAGCTTAAATGTGACAAAAAGAAAATCCTTTGAAACTGTAAAAACTGTTAACCCTCTCCCCCCCTTCCCCTCCCGTTGCTGGATGTAGATGGAGTAGAATAATATAAAAAAATAGCCTTGACGTGTTTATAGCAACAGTTACTGACCTAAAGGAAACCTGCAAATCTTTGCTACAGCTCTGTGTTAACACTGTTATTACTCCAAACAACATAAACTAAGATATTAGCTGCAGTGAATGAAAATGAAGCATTCTATAAACACCTGCTTTGTTGTACAAAACTTGTTTCCCTGAAACATGGAACCTCTTTCCTTCCCTTCTCTTTTTCCTTCTTTTCAACTGTAGCCTTAGAACTAAATTAGATTTTAGATTATGTTTATGTTACAAGAACATTTTAAAGCCTCAGCAAGTATCTAATTTATTTCAGGTCTTATTATTGTAAATATAATAAAGTCAAGCTAACTGATATTAAAAGACATCCTAACAGATAGTCTCAACCAGTAATATTCCCACAGCAATTTTAATGCATACTCTGAATGCAACGAATCTTTTTTACAGAATGCTCAAAGCACCGTGTAGCTCTCAGATCAAGGTGTGACAGAAAGGAGATGGTTTTCAAACATCTTTCTCCTTTGGCAAAAACTCCACATTATTCCCTGACTACCTTTTACCACTCACACAGGAAAGTACGAGAACAGAAACGTCCTATGCAAAGCATAGCAAGGGCTGGTGTCTGTCCTACCCATCAAGAGGCAAAAAGTACCAAACTTTTTCCTTCCTAGCATTTGCACCTCTTCCAGGCAGGACAGAGGATTTTTGAACACAGTGGGATGAGGGTACACCTGGAAGCCCTCCCAGTCACCCAGGATTTTGCCAGAGGCATTCCCCTTTGCAGGATCCAGGTGAGCTCCATTTAGGTTTGGAGGCTGAGCAAGTCAGGTTGACCTAAGATCTGAGCAAGGTGCCCCACAAGCCTGGAGAGACTTTTGTCCCCTTCGTGTAGCAGTCTACATCCAGCATCTTTGTATGGTAACACAGATAGGGTGTATGGATATTATTTCAGTGCAAATAGATTTATTTAAAAATAAATCCAATTAGCAATAATTTCTTAGAATCCTGCATCCATACTAACATACCCAACATACTGTTTGCAAAAATCTGCCCTTTTGAGAGTATCTTTAATGAAGCTGAATAAGAGAAATCACTCAGGTCCCCCTTCCTGTAAAATCTGCCGTAAGTCTGTAAGCAATAAAAAAAAAATAAATCTGCTGTATCTGACAAGCTTCTCACACCTTCTGTCCCTGCTTAATGCCATTTTCCTATATTTCTCACCTCTTCCTCCCTATTACCCTTGCCCACAGATTCACCATTTCCCAGGTTTCTGTTACTGCTGTTGTCCCAGCATTAACATTTGAAGGGGATTCTACCTCCTTCCATACTCTCATCACCTGCTTCTTGTCCTCCTTTTGCCTTAATTCTTTCCAGCTCCCAGGCTACCACATTGTGCCTCAGGTCTCCAACACCCACAACAATGTTAAGATCTCTGACTTGGCCCACCAGGGTAAAGAAGGTCCAACAGGCTACTCTGCTCTAAAAATGTCTCAGAAGGTAATTCTAAACATTACCCCATATGCATTTACTTAGACCTCTGCACAAAGTTGGCATAGAAAAAAAACTTAAGGTGGAGGTGGGGGAAAAAAAAAAAAGTAGAGCAAACCAGAAAAGAAACATTTAGGATTGAAGTTTTCCCACTTGTATACAGAGAATTATTCACCCTTAGTCAATTTCTTACAAGTAAAACCAGTGATTCTTCCCTGCTTTTTGTTTCTTTTAAAGAAAGCAAGTTGATTAAAAAAATTGGCACAAAGAACACACAAGAAAGAAAGAGAAAGAAAGAAAGAGAAAGAAAGAGAAAGAAAGAAAGAAAGAGAAAGAAAGAAAGAAAGAGAAAGAAAGAAAGAAAGAGAAAGAAAGAAAGAAAGAGAAAGAAAGAAAGAGAAAGAAAGAAAGAGAAAGAAAGAAAGAGAAAGAAAGAAAGAGAAAGA